>SNQJ01S0066373.1:96516-106742 GCA_010110895.2 Picea sitchensis | reverse complement strand
AAAAACCCATTTTGATTTTACTAGATTTTCAAAAGCCATTTCAAGTCAGATGCGATGCAAGTGGGGTAGCAATTGGTGTTGTCCCAAGTCAAGAAGATAAACCTGTTTCTTATTTTAGTGAGAAGTTGAATGATGTCAAGAATAAATATTCAACTTATGACAAAGAGTTTTATGTAGTAATACAAGCCATGAATACGTGGAGGCATTAACTTATGCTTAAAGAATTCATCTTATATTGTGATAAACACGCTTCACAATTCATAACAAGCATGATAAATTGAATAAAAAACATGCCAAATGGGTATACTTGATGCATACTTTTACTTTCATTATTAAACATATTAGTGGGAATGCTAACAAGGTTGCCGATCCTTTGAGTAGGAGATGTTTAATTTTGTAGGAATTTAAAGTAAGTATGCTGGGATTTGAGCATCTCAAAGAGATGTATAGAGAAGATCCAGACTTTAAAGCAACCTATGAAGCATGTGAAAATCCAATGATGGGAGATATAAGTCCTTGGATGGAGTACACGATACAAAAGACATTGTTTTTCAAAGGTAGTCAGTTGTGCATTCCAAAGTGTTCAATGAGGGACAACTTGCTGAAAGAAAAACATAGTGGAGGATTAACTGGTCATTTTTTCCATGACAAGACATTTTCCCAATTAAGTTCTTCTTATTTCTGGCCAAGTATGAGGTTTGATGTGAAGATATTTGTTGACAGATGCATAATTTATCCGTATGGAAAAGAGAGGCAATAGAATGCAGGTTTGTATCAACCATTTCCTATACTAGACAGGCCATGGGATGTTATAAGCATGGACTTTGTTTTAGGTTTACCTAGAACGAAAAAGGGAAGTGATTCAATCCTTGTGGTTGTTGATAGATTTTCTAAGATGACACACTTTATATCTTGTTACAAAACTACTGATGCACCACACATAGAATTTTTTTTCTTTAAGGAGATTGTGAGACTACATGGATTGAATAAAAGATATAGATGGTGTGAAATAAAATCTTATGAATGCTAATAATCGTGTGTCTCAATATTTATGGAGAAATCTTGTGAATCATGTTTGATATTCCCTTTCAAGAGTAAGTCGATTATATTTCCAAATTAGGATTGTTTATCATTTACAGAGAATGCATTAGATATTTTCATCCTAGAATAATTTCAAATTTATGACTGTTGGGTCTGGAGAAAAGAAATTAGTATCGTTAAAATCTTGTTCCATAGGAGAAGAGCAAGATATCGAGACCAATCCTTGATTGTTTATCATGTCCGGATCAATAATCTCCATTTCTTGTTGTTCGATCAGAGGTATTGATTGAACATCGTTGGATTGAGATCCAAGAGGACAATCTACGGTGGGGAACCTTTTCACATTTTTGAGAAGACATGGAGTTAATTGGAAAGCTAGACACGAATTAATCTGAAGCATTAATATATTGAGCTACGTGTCATCCCTGGGTTCTTTCGCGTTTCATTGAGTACATTGAAAAGACACCTTTCACATTTGTGAAAGGACATGCCTCAGTCATATCACCAGGTCACACAAATAAAAGGTTTATCCCCCGAGGCCTTATTCACAAAAGGAATTTTGTGCCTTTTTTTTATAGACCCTGAATTTAGCCTCGGTCTTGTTGAAGAACAGATTAAAAATTCCTTTGTTATCATTGAATTGAGAACTATAATTTCTATTTTGATCCCAAAGGAGACACAAGGAAAAAAAATGCAAATATTATGATAGGAAATATTGAGAGAAATTTGATTCAGTCTTGGGTCAACTTAGTACATGCAGTGAGACAACAAGACAAGGGAAAATTGAAGGATTGGACATTGGTCCAACCAGGATACCATGATGGATTTGGTTTTCAATTAGAGGTTAATTTTCTTGAAACACTATGTATCAACTACAATAGAAGACAATGTTAGGTATCTAATCCACGAGAGTAGCATCAATGTCCTCATGAGAGGTGTTGCCTCATCTCTCACTTACTTTCTACTCCATTATTTCTGTATCTTCTTTAATATTAGGTGGGAACCTCATATGATACCTCAAGGTATCTTCCCTAACCTCCGTTTCAACTTTGGTTGGTTTGTTGCATGAATTACCCTTGTTGGGGTTCTTGCATGATCATGGGCTACCTTGTTTGAAAATCCTTGATGGTTTTCTATTCCCCATTTCTATTTTTGATTCATCAAACTAGCCATTCATTCTTGGAACTAATTCTATTCCCCCCTAAGACCACACAAAAAGGAGTGGAGTGAGCCTTGAATCCCTATCTCAATGCCTTCAAATCCTGGATTCTTCAGCTCAATCTCAAGAAGTTCAAGCATCCTCTAGTAGACAAAATCACAAATTTCTTTTGTTCACTATATAGCTCATCACCTTTGGGTATATACTTCATTGAACACCCTGTCATTATGAGCCAGTCCCCTACCCTACCTCTCTTGCAAGAAGAGCCCCAACCAGATAAGAAGATGGAACTATTAGTGTTGTTTGAAAAATTCCAAATCAATGTTGCTCCAATGTAAACTAGGGGAGTTCTCAACATTGCATAAGGTAGTCAAGAGAAAAACCATGAAACATAAGCCATGAAACCAGATACATACTAATAATGGTGTTTTATTACCAATATGTACCCAAAGTACTTACTTAATGGTTGTGATTTTTAAGTAGCATATAGAATGGGACTAAACTAAAATATTTGCAAGTAAATCATTCCTTAATCCATATCATGCAAAATAAAGTAAATCAACTAGCAACATGCATCCATATCTCATAAATCATAAGATACACGTAAAGAATGTAAGCACTTTTATTAAGAATGAAAACAAGAGACTTACAATAAAGCACCTTAAAATAGTTGAAGAAGGTGGGCTCCAAAGATACCTCAAGAGATGGTCTTTTGCCTCTTGGAATGCTCCACTCCAAGCTTTAGGTGGTAGAATGAGTATTCCTCAATGGTAGAAAGAACTTGGTTATGGGTGTCTTTTTCTTTATAGATGATTTTTTATAGCATGACCTTGCAATGGATGATCTCTATAATGGGTGACCTCAATGGATTTATTTATAGCACAATAGGTGGATCTCTTTTCATATCTAGATTCAATTTGAATGATCCCATTGTATTAATGAAGTAGTGGGATAAGGATAACTATTGAAAATTAGGTCAAATAACATTTTTGGAAATAACGAATTGGTGAGGTCCAGTTTAGGGCACTACACCATATTCACAAGGCATATAACATTAATGAGCCAAGGAATAATGATTTTTCTATTTTATGGCCAAAGTGTGGTCTTTAAATTTAGTGTGCCTTGCGTGCATAAAGTTAGGAAAATACCATGCATTAATTTTTTGGTCAAAATTAGAGTTTGACTTGGCTCACGATGGTAAGATTGAGGTCATACGGTGATGGAAATAATTAAAATGAGGGCTAAAGTTGTCAAAGTGATGTATAAAGTTGATTGTACTCACAAATTATGTGAGAAAAAATAGGCTAATAACACATAATTGTTTTGAAAATCCTTTACAAAAGATCTCGTGGTGATCATGATTGAAGTGAGCTTCTTGTCGTCATCCATCATTTTCCCACATAGAACCATAATACTTGTAGGGAGTGGAGTAAATGGAGACCATTTCAAAGAAATAAGGGGGTAGGTTGAGGTATCCTCTCTTTTCCTTCCCATCCAAATCACATACTCCATCATCGTATCACCCATATGCCTCCTGTAGCTAAAGGGGACATGCATCATGCCTTCCCTCACCTCCCTTTCCTTACACCTTATATGGGGTATCCACCCTCATTAAAACAACTTAATCATCATTTCAAAAGAAAAAACTCTATTAATGTTGAAGTCTCTCACTAACATCATAACGCATCTCATTGTAGTATAAACATGATACATCACAATCACATAACCATGAATCAATAACTACTTGCTCACACAAATTGCAATATCTAATATCCGTGTTATACCATCTACTTGTGAAAGTTTAAAAGTTATTGGATTAAGGGAGGTTATCTTGTATCAAGTAATCCAAGTTGTCGAGGAAAAGATATGAATTTATCTTACTCAAGCATTTTCGAATCTTTCTTGGCTAAGGAAAGATAGTCGAGAATATTACCCTATGTTTATAGCCTCAAAATGTATTTCCCAATCCACAAGTATTAATTACAAGGGCTTAGGATGATTTTTTAAAATAAAAGATTGTTGCAAAATATAATATTTTTATGTAATTTTCTGAATATAAAATATTGCAGAAAGTAAATGTGGAGATCAAAAGAAAAAATACCAAGTCACAGATTATCATGAATGAGACAGAATAGAAATCACTTTATTTCATTCCAAGAAATCAAAAGTATCCTTCTCTTACAAAAATCCCTGCGGGGGCATGGACCAAGTTCAAACTTAGAAATCCCTGATGAAAACCATACAAAAGGACTCTGACAAGAAGTAAAAAATGAACTTTAAAATCTTGATCAACTTGCCACAGACTGTTTCCCACTTGACTCTGCACAATATCCTTTATCAGTCATGAAACTCAATTAATAAACAAGCAAGTCTACACAGACTATCAAATATAGATCAACACCTCTGAAACAAACATCTGAATGATATGGTTCAACTTTGAACCTTACAATAACATCCTGTTGTCAAAAGGATAATTAGGCCTTTAATGAATTGAATAATGAATGAAAATTGAACTAAATAAAACTCAAGAGAAAACCTTAGTATGCTTTCTCCTTCTATTATCCCCTTGTTCTTCCTTCTCATTTGGCTTTTATGCATTCCAAATTAGTTGAAGTAGTTCAACTACCTCATTTAGTTAAGTTAACTAAAACTTAACTAATCTTTAGTTTAGGGGAAGTAATAATAATAATAATAATTAATGGTCTTTTATTAAATAATAACTAAGTAGGTGGAACCCCTTGTGACTCCCTTTTATTTCTTAACAAAATTAAACATAATTAGACAACCAATTAACCCATACTCTCCTTGTGGCTCCATAATTATTTTCACAATTCCAGAAATTTAAATATCATAAATATTTCAAATTGTGGGCTATCTTAAATATACACAATATCCCAAAAAAACATTTGCTATCCAAAACTTTTTGCGGTCCATCTCAATAAATCAATTATAAAAACATAATCAAAATCATATTTTCCACTTTGAGGCAATTCTTCCTTTGTCACTCTTGTCCCCTTTGGACTTCAATGAATTATCCTTAGGTTCAGGTGGAACCTTGAGGCTTGATCACACTAATGACATGGGAGAATTCATCCCTCAAGTGCACTCTGACTTTCATCCCTCAAGTGCATACGAGAAGAAGCTGACTTGGATGAGTCACTTGAAGGAGAGGAGGGAGAAACAACAACTTTACCTTTGTCATGCACATGGTGAGCCTCAATTTTGATTCGTTTGCTTGCATGGGAGGACTGTATAGGTGAATCTGCAGGGGCAATTTGAACATTCAGGTTTATAGGTGGTGGAGGAGGAGGTAATGACAAGTTTTTTGAGTCACGATGGTGGGAGACTATTGGGTGAACAATCTCCTGCCATCCATCATTCTCGGGAATTTCAGGTTACAAAGATACATGGGGAGGCACAAGGATACCAGGAACATTTTGGGGTTGGAAGGGAGGCCTCTCTAGTCTAGGATGGACTATCCCTTGCCAAATCCAATTGAAAAACCCATCTTGAAAAATATATTTCAACTCCTGAGGATCGACATCGAAATGTATTGAGAATATGGGCCTTCTAGGCCCTCTGTTCCAGTTTCCTCTGCCCCTATTGTTTAGACCATGACTTCCTCTGCTGAAGAAGCTCATCCTGTATGCAACAATTATTATCAACTAGCTCTTAACATACCATACATGGCATTCTCTTAATATGAAACAAATTTTGGCTCTGAAATTAACATAAGACCCATGCAATCCAATCCATAAAATTTATTTAATAATTGTCAAATGAGTAGGGGGTGAAATATGGTTGATGGGATATTTGGCAGGATTGTAATAAGTGAAAAAGTGATATCATGACAGGGAGTAAGAACACGATTACTGCTCGAAAATTCATTAAATAACTGACCGTGCAAACAATACTAAAATATATCAGCTGCCATCTATCTCTGTGTCATTTTTTATCACTGTCATACGAAGTTTTAATTCTATTTTAGTGAACGGGGTGTGCAAAATGAATTTGGGATCGTGAGGGGATTTATAATCAACGAAAAAGTGAGAAAATGAGAGGGAATTATACAGATACTGTTCATAAAATAAATTAAAACAAGCATCAATCATAGCTCTATTTTAATTTCAATCCAAAAAACATCCACTTCCAAGATCAAAAACATTTAACTGTTCCTCAATTGCAAACATATTACTTGCTGTCTTCAATAAAACAATTTAATTTGCCAAAATTCTTCAATTTATAGCAATCTGTGTATTCTATATAATGACTATGCAAATCATTTCAGATTCCATAGTAACAACATAACCATTCAATCCATAGTCTTGCATGCTCTAATGCTCATCTCTTCTTTTTAAAATAAACAAAATATGCACAATGATTCCCGTTATCTATATCCAATATTCATCCTTGGTAATCAAACAATAATAGAACCAGGATTAACAATCAACAGTCAACTGTCATCAAACAAAAATGAGGCCCGATTTAATCACCCCGGGTCCCTTTTAAAATATGGACATAATCGAGATCATGTTCAATGAACCTATCATACACACAGGTCTTCAACCAAATAATCATCGATATTAATATTAATTCGACAATAGTACTTAACCAAAAACATGTAGCTCTGAACTTGAGATCCGCATTCATCAAACATATATAGACTTCCTTCCAAAAGAAACGCTTGATAAGAGATAGATCCCTAAGATGCATGAAGAGAACATAACCATATCGACACACAAGTCTCTTTAAAACTTGACAGGACTAAGATAATGTTTGGTGAAACAATTACTCACACAGGTGCCTTGAAACTTTAAATAGAATCATGATCATGCTAGGATTTAACACAACAATGAGTGGAGAAGCCATATTTGATCAAACGGAAAACTCTCAGGTTGTAGGTAACCCACACAAATTAATCACAACAAGGAAACATAGAGACTCGATCAAGAAAGGTCTTCAAATTAGAGATCTCGTTCCCTTTATAATTACCACAATCATTAAATTGGTAAACCAAAATCTTGATAGACCCCAGAAAGTGCCCGAGGAAAGTGGAAGCAAGTCAGGCTCAACATAACCAAGTCGGGCTCTTTAGAATTTAAATGTAGAGAAGTAATGAAAGTCTTCTTGACCTTAGAAAACACAGAGATCTCATAATATTTTGTCTCCTCAGGAATTTACCACCAAGAAGCAACCAAAGGTAACAAATATAATCTTGGAACAACAGAGGTCTCGTGTTCTTTTAAAACACCACAATCTTTCAACTTATAAACCCACTATCTTGACAGAGCCATAAAGAGAATTCCCAAGCAGAAACAAGACAATTCGAGCTTAATCAACATGGGCACACACAAATGCCTCTAAAACTTTATTGCAGAGAGGAAACGAGGTTTAATTTAAGAAATGAAGAATCCTCAAAACACAGAGAGACCGTGTATCTTCCCAACACCCAAGAGGTCGATAACCCTTGAAATACAATTGACAGTTGACAGTGAGGTTCACAGACATAACAGTCGGCCATTGGAATAGAGATGAGAGGAGCGTGTGTTAAAAACTCTTGTGAAAATAATGACATAGCGCAACCCGTGGTCAGTCAATGCATACACAAGCCTCCATTTAACATTCTGGGCAAAACAAGATTGGACTGTGGAATGCCTCTGGCGATAATGAAATTAAATAAAAATCCATAACAAACAATATCTCGGGCTCAACCAAAAGAACCACACCACTGTCGACAGTTACTTTGCAACTTGGATAAAGAATCACAACAACGACCGAGAGGAAAAAGGGTTAACAACAACTGATACCTAGACTGGTGGTAAAACCCCACAACAATAAAACTCAAAGCTTGTTGCATCACTGTTATCATTTTCCATAGAGAATCATCATAAAAATCCAAGCTGACCAAATCAATAACCAATGCGCAGACTTTACAATCAATAACATCCATTACTTCTCTTAAAAATGCCAACATTTCACAGTAATCAAAGAGAACCCATAACACAGTATTGACACTCAGTGGAAATATCAAGATAACACAGAACCCATGCAATCCTGAGCCACCATTTGATTCATAATATAGAGAGTCCATCATGGATGGAGAGCAAAGAACCATACCTATGAAAAATCGCTTCAATGAAGAGCTGGTTTGAGTTTTCCCCTTCCAAAACCTAAAATCGCGGAGCTTCCACAACCAACAGAGAAAAATGCAACTATGCTAGGGTGACATGATCAAGGGAGGTTTGGAGTGACGTGCAGTAAATGCACATCACTTCCTCACCTGGTCATATTCAATTCTACGTACTAGCCAATCCATCAACCATTAAATTCAACCATATAACCATTGCATAAATTCAATGCCATATCCATCATAAAGTTTCGATGCCATATCTCTTGTATAGTGCGCCACCCGAACATGTTATAACCTCAATAATATCATACATTAACATTACGATATGCGCTTCCATATAACTCTTTAACACAAATTTCATAATCCTTTAACCAAAACACATAGTATAGTAGCTAGGTCCACCATTTCACATTTGTCACAAGGTTTATATATAATCTTTTTGCCATATCTTAGAAATTATCCATAGTTTTTCCTTTTTGTTTTGAGCTAGCTCCCATATCATTTTATTTTTTGCATAAATCATATATGTATTATTGATCAATGTTATAATCATAACACATCACCTGTAAACAAATCATCCTCATATTCATAGCACTGCCTTGGATTGCGACCAAATATCAACAACATTTAGCAACAATGCATCAACCAACCATGTTGTCATATCAAATTAAACCAAGACTGCATCATCAACTGTATAGGACTGTGTAGGAAACATCATAACATCAACAACATATAAGATTAATATGTCTATATTTTCACCTCTAGACTACAAGGGGTCCCACCTACATAAATAAATAATATAGCTTAGCAATCCTATGCGGGAAGAATTCATCATTGTGATTTTTATCGTCAACAAACTGGTGACTCCACAGGGAAATATGTTTCCAACAGATTAAGAACTCATATTGTCTGGTTTCGTAGACCATGTAAACATCATATCAATAATATATACATCAAAATGATTATGCAATAGGGAGAAGTGAGCGGTTTTAAGGGAAAAATGACTGGGATTTTGGGAATAACTCATGGAAAGTGTTAAGTATGAGGGGGTTTATCCCTGTAAGCATAATCATAGTAAAATAATTCTTGACTTCGAGGAGAAAAATCTCCTGGTATGCTCTTTTGAATCTTGGAGTGGATGGAATAAAAAGGAAAGCAGAAAAGGGATAAAACCAACTATCTTATATAACAACAGTTGAAGCAGATAACAATTTCAATGATTCTTTCACAGGGAACATCATGACAGCTGTGTAACCTGATTATTATTGATTAACAATACTTTGCAAAATAGTGTCACTATGGAAAAACTGATCCAACATTTTATTTTGACAAGAAATTAAGTCAAATAAAAGAAACAAAATAGCAAGAAATGACATAGCAGAAATGAAACAACATAATTGAAATAAGCAGAAATGAAATAAAAAAAATGTAAAATCAAAGCAAATAAAACAAACTAATATACATAAAACATTCCATACAACATTAAAACTTTCAAGTTGGTTCCACGTAGTGTTTTAAGTGGGAACCATTAGTGCTATAGGAAAACAATCGCTCTTGTAAGTCCTTTAGGATAAAAGAATTTGTGCCTAGAACAAAAAACGACCTTAAAAGGACCCAACCATAATTTTTGGAACTTTGAATTCCTTCCTCTATCAACATGAGATGAATCCCACAACAATACATTCTCATTAACCTTAAATTTGACAGCTTTGACACTTTTGTTGAAATATCTTTTAATAGTTTGTTGTCTTATCTTTATATTATCCAAGGCAAATGTCCTTTGCTCCTCTAAAGCTAAAAGTGAATTCATTCTTTGAGAGACATCAGAAGAATTTAATTCTTCAACCTGTAGCATTAACCTTAGAGAAGAGATTTCCAACTTGGTAGGCAAGATGG
>SNQJ01S0066373.1:74947-92313 GCA_010110895.2 Picea sitchensis | reverse complement strand
GTAACGCCGAAAATAGACTTAGAAGGTTTTAAAGTGTTATCACATATATTTGTCATGGGTAGCAGGGCATCCAATTTCAGGGTTTGCATAGGAAGCAACCATGAGAACAAAGCGCAACACTCGAAGCGGTCTATTGCAGGTTCGAAGTAAGCAAACATACAAGTTCATTTTTTCAACGACAAAGATCCCCTGTGAAGTTCTGATTAGCGCCCCCCATGCATTCATAATTATAAAGTTGTGCGAGGTTTAGCGCTAGACAGAAGCCCCGGAGTTGTAGATCAAGCGCCACACGTCCTTCCTGATCGAACGGTCATGATTTAATTCGGGAGTTCGGGCTTCAGGAGTTTCAGATTCCCCACTCCCAATTTCCTTCGAAGTTCTTTTGCCCGAAGTCATAGATCAAGTGCCACACGTACTTCCTGATTGGACGGTCATGATTTACTTCGAGAGTTCGGGCTTTGGGAGTTTCGACTTCCCCACTCCCAGTTTCCTCCGAAGTGCTTTTGCTTGAAGTTGCAGATCATGCGACATGAGTCCTTCTCCATTGGACGATCAATATTTACTTCGGGAATCTGAACTTTGGGAGTTTTAGCTCCTCCCCTCTCGCTTTCATCCAGAGTATTTTCTCTCGGAGTTAACAGATCCCTGCCGCGTGTCCTCCCCAGATCGACGATCGTCATTCAATTCGGAGCTCCATCTCTACATGCATATCGCCCCCGATCTCTTAAGCGACAAAGTACGTGGCAATCATTAGTTCAGATATGTGGTTCTCTCATCAGTCATGACACTTGGAATCCATCTGGCGATGACATGTGGCACTCAGTCTAGGAACCTTTGGGCATATCATCTGCTTGTTTCCAAGTGACACTTGTCACCTCTCTTTTCATGACACATCAACATAGTGACGTCAGACCACCATGTCATATCATCCTTCGGGAAGTCTTCTTGTTCAGCGCCAAAGTAGCGCCATCTCCAACCGCGGTTAGAATGACCCTAAAGTTGGTAGGCAGATAAACCTTAGCGGTGGCGCTAAATTTAGCAGGTATAACCAGATCACAGATCGCAACTAGATCAACGACCACACTCGATTACGGAAACGTAACATGCTTGAACAATAAAATTTTTGAGTGGTCCCATAATCAAAACCGTGGTATATTAAAAGAGCTACATGGTGGAAGATGGTGGATTGCGGGCTCAAAAGTGGTGTGAATCCAAACTGCCTTTGACGACCCCGCAATCACGTGCTTATATATTGCCTAATCCAAGAGAAATACGTGGTAGTCCCTTAGGCATTGAGCCTTGCCCCGATCTCGAGGAGGATTCAGTTAATGGAAAAGGACTGGTAGCTGAAACCTCAGCTAAGTCCCTAAATTAAAGGCATAGAAGCCATGGCTGAGAGGACTAGACGGTCAGCCTGTGGTACCACAAAGGGAAGAAAGGCCCATTTTGATCTGATTTTGCACCTGCCAAAGAAATACATGCATAGTCTGACAGAAGAATGCATAGAGGAAAGCATTGAACGAGATAACCAAGTCACACTCCTGGTAGTTTTGAACTGAGCTGATTATAAATAGATCAGTATTTATTTTGACAAGAGGGCAGTGTTCTTCATAGGCTGGAGATCCGAGTGAGTTTCAGGAGCAGGGCTCTGTAATTTTTCATTTTGTATGCATGAGGGCTTGGATTGTAAATATATTTTATTGAAGATTCCTTTGAATCGTTTTTATCAGACCGTCTTATTAGTTTACACACTACTTCTGTTTTCCTTCTTGTCTGAATGTAATCTCTCTGATTTATGGATTCCTGAGGCGATGGAGTTTCTGTTTCTATCATGCCCATCTTCCATGGTTCGTCAGATTTTATTTGTTTTCCTTCTTGTCTGAATGTAATCTCTTTGATTTATGGATCCTCGAGGCGATGGAGGATCTATTTCTATCATGCCCATATTTCATGGTTCGTCATATTTTCTCTATTTTTCTCATTGTCTGGATGTAATCTCTCTAATTTATGGATCCCTGAGGCGATGGAGGATCTGTTGCTATCATGCCCATCTTTCATGGTTCAACATACATTTTCTGTCTCCTTCTCCTCATCACCACATTAATCCTTTTGTCTGATAAGCAGTTTAAATGCCTTCCTTATCCACGATACTTATGAATCCATAGCCCAATGGTCCTGAACTGATTTGTAGTTACATCTGTTATCTTTTCTTTTCTCTACAATCCCATTGATACACATTCTCAAACCATTTTAATCCTTTTACTTTTATTTTGATGGGTACTGGGCTTATCCTCTTGCAGTTAGAGGGTGACTCTTAGTGCTAACATTCTTGGCATCGTTGTCGGGGACGAAAGTGAATATGTCTTCCCTGGGATAACGACAATGACCAGATCTCATCTTTGATGGTGAACAAAGACCATACACATTCAGACTGCATATCATTCACCTGGCGACTCCACGATTAAAGGATCCAGTGGAGACTCCACAGTTTTAAGAAGTCATATTTTCAGATGGAAGCCATTTTGGCTTGGAGGTTTGATCCTTTTAATTTCTCTTATGTTCCTGATTTTCCAAATGTTGTTCCTACTATGGATGAGTGGGGTGATTTTTTTCCCACATTTAGAGAACATAGAGATGACAACCCTGCAGACCATCTGCTTGAGTTTCATGAAATCATGCATCAGTGGGAAATACATCATGAGGATGTGTTAATGAAGATGTTCATGTACTCATTAGAAGGATATGCTCGTAAGTGGTATCAATCCTTTCCCCCTCCTAGCATCTCCTCCCTGGAACAATTTCATGCAACTTTCAATATGCATTGTCAAAAGTTTATTCCTATGAGTTAATTTGTCATAGCTGTTGTGAGGAGTATAAAGACCGTGTTCAAGATATAGATGATTCTTATGAAGGCCATGAGAATGAAGAAGATGCCTTGGATGAGGAATCAACTCTTTGTCTTCCCTTTTCATCTGCATCAGATGAAAATTGCGTTTGTTGTCTCAATAAGGAAACTGCAGAAATTGAGCCTGTTCTGGAAGCTGATACTCTTTGTAACCCTGTCCCTAAAAAGACTAGATATGAGAAACCTATTTTTGACTCATATGACGGTGATAAGATATTGCTTCCTAGATTGAATCTTGACAGACAACCTATGTTTAATAATGAAGAGAAGTTTTCTCATGTTGGGCAGAAGATGCCTCTTGGTATGTCATTCTAGGCTCCTCCTTTGATTGATCATTATGGAGACAGTGACGAAGATGCTGAGGTGTTTTTTTTCTTAGAAGCATAAAGCATTAGAAACCAACCTTCTCATGAAAGCGAAATATTTTACCAAGAGAAACATGATAGAGAGAAAGAGCCATCCATTGGTATACATGAGGAGATTTCTTGCCATGAGCTAGCAGATGTTATTAGAGAAGACAAAAGATAAGTGGATCAATAGCCTACATCAACCTTTC
Organism: Picea sitchensis; assembly: GCA_010110895.2. Classification (NCBI taxonomy): domain Eukaryota; kingdom Viridiplantae; phylum Streptophyta; class Pinopsida; order Pinales; family Pinaceae; genus Picea; species Picea sitchensis. The sequence continues at coordinate 88,852 of SNQJ01S0066373.1, read as the reverse complement.
ACTCACATGTGCTTTCCACAGATATTCAACCATATGTGAGCAACTGTAAAATAGAGCATGCTTTCTGTTACCATCCTAGTAAGGTTTATCACCTATTTTACGACCTTGTAGGGGAATACTTGGAGTTGCATTTCCTCCATGTATTGAAGCCTCCAAGCCTTATATTACCTTCAACATCAGGGGGTAATCTGAAAAATGTAATCAATTTGCTGTCACAATTTCATTATCCCTTGATGATCGATGATAGAGTAAGAGATTTTTCTGTTAGGAAGTTACTTGGGTGGCTATGGTGGAAGTTTGCTTTCACCTAGAATATTGTAAAAAGTTAGTTAGTCTAGGATTGTACATAAATAAGATCCTTCTAGAGCATGTGTGTTTGTTTTCTTTTTGTAAGTAGATTAGTGTACATGTCAGCCTGTTTCCTCAACATGATGTATTTGAGCTCGACTCCACAATCCAACAACTAAGGCACTGGAACTTCACATTCTTGGCAACTCGCAGGGAGCATGCTAGCCCCTGTGGAGCCAAATGTTATCACATATAGTTTTCAGGGGTAGCAGGTCATCCAATTCCGGGGTCTACATAGGAAGAAGCCATGAACACAAAGTGCATCACTCAAAGCGGTCTATTGCGGGTTTGAAGTAAGCAAACAAACAAGTTCATTTTTTCAATGGCGGAGATCCCGTGTGAAGTTCTAATTAGCGCCTCTTGGGCATTTGGAATTATAAAGTTGCATGAGGTTTAATGCTAGACAAAAGCCTCAGAGTTGCAGATCAAGCACCACCCGTCCTTCCTGATCGGACGATCATGATTTAATTCAGGAGTTTGGGCTTCGAAAGTTTTGGCTTCCCACTCCCAATTTCCTTTGAAGTGCTTTTGCTTGAAGTCACAGATCAAGCGACACACGTCCTTCCTAATCAGACGGTCATGATTTACTTTGGGGGTTCGGGATTTAGGAGTTTCAACTTCCCCACTCCCAGTTTCCTCCAAAGTTCTTTTTCTCAAAGTTGCATATTATGTGACACACGTCCTTCTCCATCGGACGATCAATATTTACTTCGGGAATCCAGACTTTGGGAGTTTTAGCTCCTCCCCTCTCGCTTTCATCCAGAGTGTTTTCTCCCAGAGTTAACATATCCCTACTACGTTTCCTCCCCAGATCGACGGTCGTTGTTCACTTCAGAGCTCCATCTCTACATGCATATCGCCCCTGAGCTCTTAAGTGCCAAAGTACGTGGAAATCATTAGTTTAGATATGTGGCATTCTCGTCAGTCATGCCACCTGACATCCATATGAAGATGACACCTGACACTCAGTCCAGGCACCTTTGGGAATATCATCCACTTTTTTCCAAGTGACATGTGTCACCTCTCTTTTCATGACATGTCAACATAGTGATGCCAAACCACCATGTCAGATCATCCTCCGAGAATTCTTTTTGTTCAATGCCAAAGTAGCGCCATCTCCAAGCACGATTAGAATGAAAATAAAGTTGTCAAGTGGATAAACCTTAACGGTGGTGATAAATTTAGTAGGTATGCCCAGATCATAGATCGCAACTAGATCAACGATCACGCTCCATTACGGGGACACAACATGCTCAAACGATAAAATTTTTGAGCGGTCCCACAATTGAACCGTGGTATAGTAAAATAGCTACATGGCGGAAGATGGTGAATTACGGGATCAAAAGTGGTGTGAATCCAAACCGCCTTTGACGACCTTGAAATCATGTGCTTATATATCGCCTAATCCAAGAGCAGGGCGTGGTGATCCCCTAGGCATTGAGCCTCGCCATGATCTCGAGGAGGATTCAGTTAATGGAAAAGGACTGGTAGCTAAAAGCTCAGCTCGGTCCATAAATTAAAGGCATAGAAGCCATGGCCGAGAGGACTATAATGTCAGCCCGCGGTACCACAGAGGGAAGAAAGGCCCATGATGATCTGATTTGGCATCTGACAAAGGAATACACACACAGTATGACAAAAGAATGCATAGAGGAAAGCATTGAACGAGATAGCCAGGTCACACTCTTGACAATTGTGGACTGATCTGATTATAAATAGATCAGTCTTTATTTTGACAAGAGGGGGGTGTTATTCATAGGCTGGAGAGCCGAGTGAGTTTCAGGAGTAGGGCTCTGTAATTTTTCAGTTTGTATGCTCGAGGGTTTGGATTGTAAATATATGTTATTGAAGATTCCTTTGAATCGTTTTTATTAGTTCGTATTCTTAGTTTAGACGCTATTTCTGTTTTTCTTCTTGTCTGAATGTAATCTCTCTGATTTATGGATTCCTGAGGTGATGAAGTTTCTTTTGATATCATGCCCATATTCCATGGTTCATTAGATTTTCTTTGTTTTCCTTCTTGTCTGAATGTAATATCTTTGATTTATGGATCCTTGAGTCGATGGATGATTGGTTTCTATCATTCCCATATTTCATGGTTCGTGAGATTTTCTCTATTTTTCTCATTATCTGGATGTAATCTCTCTGATTTATGGATCCTTGAGGCGATGGAGGATCTGTTTCTATCATGCCCATATTTCATGGTTTACCAGACATTTTCTGTCTTCTTCTCCTCATCACCACATTAATCCTTTTGTATGATAGGCAGTTTAAATTCCTTCCTTATCCATGATACTTATGAATCCATAGCCCAATGGTCCCAAACTGATTTGCAGTTACATATGTTATCTTTTCTTCTCTCTAATGTCTCATTGATCCACCTTCTCAAACCATTTTAATCCTTTTACTTTTATTTTGATGGGTACTGGGCTTATCCTATTGCAGTTAGAGGGTGACTCTCAATGCTAACATAAAGAAATTCCAAATTTCCTGCATCGCATGAGAATTTTTCTAAGATGACCGAAATGATTTGATCAGTTTTTAGAATACAGAGTTAAGTCATCAAGATAAATCTGAATATTTTTTCCGATCAAATCGTCGAAAGCTATATGCATAGATCTTTGAAAAGTGGCACTTGCATTAGATAATCCAAAAGGCATACATTCATAAGAAAAAGTTCCCCAACATGTAATAAAAGTGGTTTTATATTTATCTGTCCTTTTTACCTTGATTTGATTGTAACTAGAAAAACCATCAAGTAAGGACATCATCTGTGACCCTGCAACTTGCTGCAAAATCATTTCCATATTAGGGAGAGGAAAATGGTCTTTAATAATGTCTCTATTTAATGCACGAAAAACAACGCATAATCTAATCTGACCAGTTTCTTTCTGAATGGGAACCAAACTAGAAACCCCCTCAAAATACTTAACATGGAAAATTATCCCAACATTCAAGAGTTTTTCCAACTCCTTTCGAATAGTTGCTTCCAGTGCAGGGTTAATGGGTCTTTATTTTTGCCTAATCAGTTTTATGCCCTCCTTGATAGGAATGGCATGTTGTATAAGAGCAGGATCAAAACCATGAAGATCCTCATAAGACCAAGCAAAAACATCTTTAAATTCACCAAGCAACTTAGTGAACTACAATTTTTCTTCATCAGAACATTGGGCACCTATTTTAACATTCTTTGGACACTCGGGTGTTTGAATGTTCAAGGAAATGGTTTCACCTACTTTTCTTTTCGACTCCTCTTATTTATGTTTTTCATTGTTGCCTACATCACTTGATGAAAATGAACTTTCTAGAGGAGTCAAGCCCTTCATAATTTTGTTATCTTCCATTGATATAATTTTCTTAGGCTTATAAGGTTCATTTTGAATGAAATCACAAATGCTCTCATCACTAGAGAAGACCTGCCATGACTCTACATTGTCAGGGATATGTGGACGATACAAAGATTGAAAGGTGTAATCAGGTATCTGTGGCAGAGGTTGCCGAGTCGGAGAGGTTGCAAAAACAACTAACATGTTAGCCATTGAGTTCAATTCCCTTTCAACATGAGTGATGTTGAAAGATAACAAGTTCGAGATAAGCGCCCAAATAGTTTGGGTGTAACGTTTCATTAACTTGTTGCTAGGAGAATATATCTTACATACAAGGTTTACAACAAATTCAGAATCCCCAAAAACTGTAAGGTGACCATAACCTAAATTAAAGGCATTTTCAATGCCTAGAAGCAACGTGTCAAATTTGGTGACGTTGTTAGTGCAAGCAAACTCTAACCTATAGGAAAAGTTATGAATTTTACCCACAGGAGAGTAAAAGATAATACCAGCTCCATTTCCTTCATTGGAGCATGAACCATCAAAGTGCATATGCCACATCCCATCCTCTATGTCTATTTGTTTCAAGGTAGTGTTGTCCTCATTTGCAAAGATGGAATACACTCCTAGGTCCTCCTCGATATAATTTACATTAGGCTGTGGAAATCTTTCTATATAAGGTGATATTCTTCCCTCTCTTAGGACTATGATGTTTTTACCATTTAGAGGAACAAATAAGTGTGTCCCGTCGAGTGAGAGGTATCCACTCGTTAGAGCTTTCCAATATCTTCCTAAGATGATCGATTAATTACTCATTGACATATCGATTACTTGAATATTAAGGGTTGTCCTTATTTAAGGATGCACACACAAAACCAAGGTCACGTCCTTGATTTCACCTATGGTAGTTTGTTGTAAACTATTATAAGAGAGCATGCTTCCGGCATTTTCATTTGTACAGGACAAGCCTAGCTCTTCCATAATAATCTTCGACATTACACTTGGGCCCGAACCGCCGTCAATGAGACAACAATGGGATATTTTGTCCATAATATTTACAAAAATAAAAAATGAGGTTTTTTTTACAGGGTGTCTAAAATTATGTACACCTAATTTATTTACAGTTGAATCCTCTTCATCTACCTCTTCAGAGAGGTTGTGTACAATGGAAGCCTTTCCTTCCACAAAATGTTTTAGATGCTTTTGTTGCTTTGGGACGACAACCATGTCCATGAGGGTAGCATCAAATTTAATATTTTCCAATTGATTGAGAATGTTGCATTTTGAAGAGGGAAGAGGGGAGGTAGTTCCTTGACTGTCAGGAGCCTTAGAGACCCGAACAGTAGCAGCTGGTGAAGATGAGCCTGGGCTAGACGAAGTGCGAGGAGGGTCATATTTACCTTTCAGAGCATAGGATTTATTCCTAGTATTTATGATCATAACATTCTCTGGCTTTGAAAAATCTAGAGCAACGATAGTAGTTTAAGGCCTTTTACCAAATATTTTATCTTTGACACTCTTCTTTACCTCACACATACATTCCTCATGGTGTTACTCACAAAATTTACACCAACTACGAGGCATGATAGCTTTAGGTTGAAATTTATTTTCATTAGGATTCTTAAAGGGTGGTGAAGAAGAAGATGAGGCCCTAGGGGTAAGTGAGGGGACATTTCCTTTTCTGTCATACACTATCATTTGATTATTCATGTCTTGTACAAGTCGCAAGAGGGTAGACATGTCTATCTGTTTAACTGAGTCTCCCTTAGGAAGACCTGTACTTCAAACTTTTCTTCATACTCTAAACAAGTATACAAAGAGGAACCAAGGTTATCAATGGATTTATACTCAAGCCAATGACGGTAGGGGGAAGGTAAATAATTATAATAATGCATGAAAGAAGCTTGGTTCTGAGGGCGAATGAGTTCATGAATTTGATTATATAATTTGGTAAAACACAAGTTGAAAGACTTAATAGTTTCACCGTCTTTATAAGAAATGTTATTGTACTCCCATAACTGCTCGTCGGGGATTTTGGATTGCCCATAGGTATACTTGAACCAATAGACTAACTCCTCCCAAGTGGAAAGGATCTTAGGAGAAAGGTCAAAGAAATCTCCCCCTGCCTTCCCTTCAAGGGAATTAACAAATAAGCACATACAAGTGACATTGTCATTGGATCTTATGTTATGATAGACATTAGAAAATGCCACCAAATGTTCATTCATAGTGACCGTGTTATTCCATGAAAAACTAGGGAGATTCTCTTTGAATTTAGGAAGTGGACGAGTAGTAGTTGCTAGGTTAAGAGGGGAGGAAACATGCCACATAGTAGTTGTAGCATCTTCTTCAAACTGAAAAAGCCCATATTTTTAATGAATTTGGCGGGGTTTGTAGTAGATTGAATAGGGACTTGATGAATATACAAGATACCAATCACTCACGATGCTGAAGGTTGATATGAAGAAGCACCTCCAGTGCCACCAGAGCCACCACTATATTCCATCTTGTGAATGATAGGTAGGGGAGAGAGAGACAAATTGGCTGAATCAGAAAAAGTTCTCCTTAGAGTACTTTGTTGGACTGACAAAACAACGTTTCTTCTTCCCATTTCATCAATGGGTTTGATCTTAGGTGATAAACCTCTTCTTCTCCTAGAGATGCGAGGGTTTAAGGACATCAAAATAAGATCAAAACTTCAAGAAAAAGAAAAGCTACGACTGATTCCTAGGTTGTCTTTGCCTAGCTTCCCAACGTTCTCAGACACTTATGTCTTGTTCAATCACTTCCCATGAGCGTTCAAGCTCAACCTAGGTATTAGCGGTCTCTAAGATGGTATTAAACAAGGTTAAAGCAATGCTGGTCTGATATTTAAGACTCTGATCAATATTGGGATGCCTTGCAATATGTACAGTCATGAAGAAAAGAAACATTAAAAGGATAAAAAGAAGAAATATAAATATATTCAATGATAATCAAACATACAATCAACCAGAGAGATATGGAAGATCTCCCCAGTATGGTCGCCAAATAAATGTTGAGGAAAAGATATGAATTTATCTTACTTAATCATTTTCGAATCTTGCTTGGCTAAGGTAAGATAGTTGGGAATATTACCCTATGTTTATAGCATCAAAATGTATTTCCCAATCCATAAGTATTAATTACAAGTGCTTAGGATGATTTTTAAAAATAAAATATTGTTGCAAAATATAACATTTTTATGTAATTTTCTGAATATAATAAATTGCAGAAAGTAAATGTGGAGATCAAAAGAAAAAATACCAAGTCACAGATTAACACAAATGAGACAGAATAACAATCGCTTTATTTCATTCCAAGAAATCAAGAGTACCCTTCTCTTACAAAAATCCCCGTGGGGGCATGGACCAAGGTCAAAATTAGAAATCCTCGATGAAAAGCATACAAAAGGACTCTGAAAAGAAGTAAAAACTAAACTTTAAAATCTGGATCAACTTGCCACATACTGATTCCCACTTGACTTTGCACAATATCCTTTATCAGTGATGAAACTCAACTCATAAACAAACAAATCTACAAAGAATATCAAAGATAGATCAACACATCTGAAACAAGCATCTGAATGATATGGTTCAGCATTAAACCTTGCTATCTACAATAGGACCCTGCTGTCAAAAAGATAATTAGGTCTTTAATGAATTGAAGAATGAATGAAAATTGAACTATCTCAATAAAACTCAAGAGTAAGGCTTAGTATGCTTTCTCCTTCTATTCTCCCCTTGTTCTTCCTTCTCATTTGGCTTTTATGCATTCCAAACTAGTTGAAGTAGTTCAACTACCTCATTTAATTGAGTTAACTAAAACTTAACTAATCTTTAGTTTAGGGGAAGTAATATTAATAATAATAATAATTAAGGGTATTTTATTAAATAATAAATAAGTAGGTGGGACCCCTTGTGACTCCCTTTTATTTCTGAACAAAAATAAACATAATTAGACAACCAATTACACATGATTCATTGTGGCTCCCATAATTATTTCCACAATTTGAAATTTAAATATCATAAATATTTCAAATTGATCCAAAACATGTAAATATCCACAATATCCCCCAAAAAAGTTTGATGTCCAAAACTTTTTGCAGTCCAATGTCCTCAATAAATCAATTATAAAAACATAATCAAAATCCGTATTTTCCACTTTGAGAGGCAATTCTTCCTTTGTCACTGCTGTCCCCTTTGGACTTCCCAGAAATAGCCTTAGGTTGGTTGGAACCTTGAGGCTTGATCTCACTAATGACATGGGAGCAGTCATCCCTCAAGTGAATACGAGAAGACACTGACTTGGATAAGTCACTTGAAGGAGAGGAGGGAGAAACAATAGATTTACCTTTGTCATGCACATGGTGAGCCTTGATTTTGAGTCATTTTCTTGCATGGGAGGACTGTACAGGTGAGTGTGCAGGGGAAATTTGAACATTTGGGTTTACAGGTGGAGGAGGAGGAGGTAATGACAATTTTGGCCAGCCATGATGGTGGGAGACTGCTGGGTGAACAATCTCCTGCCATCCATCATTCTCGGGAAATTCACGTTGCAAAGATACATGGGGAGGCACAGGGATACCAAGAACATTTTGGAGCTGGAAGGGAGGCCTCTCTCGTCTAGGATGGACTATCAATCCAATTGAAAAACCCATCTTGAAAAATCCAGTTCAACTCCTGAGGATTGACATCGAAATGTATTGAGAATCTGGGCCTTCTAGGCCCTCTGTTCTAGTTTCCTCTACCCCTATTGTTTCGGTGATGGATTCCTCTGCTAAAGAATCTCATCCTGTATGCAACAATTATTAGCAACTAGCTCTTAACAAACCATACATGAAATTATCTTAATATGAAACAAATTTTATCTTAGAAATTAACATAAGACCCATGCAATCCAATCCATAAAATTTATTTAATAATTGTCTAATGAGCAGGGGGTGAAATAGGGTTCATGGGATATCTAGGGGGATTGTAATAAGTGAAAAAGTGATATCATGATAGGGAGTAAGAATATGATTACTGCTCGACAATTCATTAAAAAATATTTACTGTGAAAACAACACCAAAATATATCGGTTGTCATATATCTCTGTGTCATTTTCTATCACTGTCATACATAGTTTTAAATTCTATTTTTAGTGAGCAGGGGCATGCAAAAATAGATTTGGGATTGTGAGGGGATTTATAATAAGCGAAAAAAGTGAGAAAATATAGGGAATTATATGGATACTATTCATAAAATAAATTAAATCAAACATCAATCATAGCTTCTTTTGTTTCAATCCAAACAGCATCCACTTCCAAGACCAAGAACATTTAACTGTTCCTCAATTGAAAACATGTGCTAGCATTCTTCAATAAAACAATTTAATTTCCCGAATTCTTCAATTTATAACAATCTATGTATTCTATATAATGACTATGCAAAAATTTCCAATTCCACAGTAACAACATAACCATTAGATCCTGGAGTCATGCATGCTCTAATGTTGATCTCTTCTTTTTAAAATAAACAAATTATGCATAGTGATTCCCATTATCTATATCCAATATTAATCCTTGGTAATCAAACAATAATAGACCCGGGATTAACAATCAACAATCAACTTTCATCCAACAAAAATCATGCCCGATTTAAACACTTGGTCCCTTTTAAAATAATGGAAAATGTCGAGCATGTTCGATGAACTATGATACACTCACATGTCTTCAACAAATAATAATCGATACCAATATTAATTTGACAACAATACTGTCTTCAACCAAATAATAATCGATACCAATATTAATTCGACAACAATACTTAACCAAAAACATGTATCTTTGAACCTGAGATCCGCATTCATCAAACATATATAGATTTCATTCCCAAAGAAACGCTTGATAAGAGATAGATCCTTAAGATGCATGAAGAGAACATAACCATATCGCCACATAGGTGTCTCTTTAAAACTTGATGGGACCAAGATCATGTCCGGTGAAACAATTACTCACACAGGTGCCTTGAAACTTTAAATAGAATCATGATCACACTAGGATTTAGCACAACAATGAGTGGAGAAGCCATATTCTATCAAATGGAAAACTCTTAGGTTGTAGGAAATGGATACAAATTAATCACAATGAGGAAACATAGAGACTCGATCAAGAAAGGTCTTGAAATTAGAGAGCCTGTGCCCTTTATAATTACCACAATCATTAAACTGGTAAATAAAAATCTTGTCAGACCCCAGAAAGTGCCCGAGGAAAGTGGAAGCAAGTCGGGCTCAACAAAACCAAGTTGAGCTCTTTAGAAATTAAATGCAGAGAGGTAACGAAAGTCTGCTTGACCTTAGAAAACATAGAGAGCTCATAATATTTTATCTCCTCAAGAATTTACCACTGAGAAGCAACCACAGGTAACAAATATAATCTTGGAACAACATAGGTCTCATGTTCTTTTAAAACACCACAGTCTTTCAACTTATAACCCCGCTATCTTGACAGAGCCATAAAGAGAATACCCGAGCATAAACAAGACAATTCGAGCTTAATCAACCCAGTCACACACAGATGCCTCTAAAACTTTATTACAAAGAGGAAACAAGGGTTAATTTAAACAATGAAGAATCCTCAAAACACAGAGAGACCGTGTCTCTTCCCAAGACCCAGGAGGTCAATAACCCTTGAAATACAATTGACAGTTGACAGTGAGGCTGACAGACATAACAATTGACCATTAAAACATAGATGAGAGGAGCGTGTGTTAAACATTCTTGTGAAAATAATGACAGAGAAAAACCCGTGGTTACTCAATGCATACACAGGCCTCCATTTAACATTATGGGTAAAACAAGATTGGACTATGGAATGCCTCCGACGATAATGACATTAAAGAACAAGCCATAACAAACAATAGCTCGGGATCGGCCAAAAGAACCACACCACTTTCGATAGTTACATTGCAACCTGGATAAAGAATCACAACAATGACCGAGAGGAAAAAGGGTTGACAACCACTGATACCCAGACTGGTGGTAAAACCCCACAACAATAAAAATTAGAGCTCGTTGCACCACTGTTATCATTTTCCATAGAGAATCATCATAAAAATCCAAGCTGACTGAATCAATAACCAATGCACAAACTTTACAATCAATAACACCCATTACTTCTCTTAAAAACACCAACATTTCACAGTAATCACAGAGAACCCATAACACAGTATTGCGACTTAGTCGAAAAATCAAGAAAACACTGAACCCATGCAATCCTGAGACACCATTTGATTCATAATATAGAGAGTCCATTATAGAGCAAATTACAAAAAATTGTAATTTGSATTTTTTGACAATAAAAGTAATAGTAATAATCATTGAAAATGTCACAAGTGTAAACCATAGTTTTCAATTTTTTTTTTAAAATCAATAAATTGATGAATTAAAAATTGATCTATTAATATGATCCATAAAACTCCAAAGTACAACCAAACTAAAACAGGTGTTCCTTTGGACTTTCAAGTAACAAACTATAAAARCTATCTAATATCCCCTAATTAAACATTCAAAATTATCTTAACATTTCTAGTTATTTGTATTATAATAATTAATAATTCATCCTAAATTTTAATATTTCAAGTTTATGCCTCGTCTCCAGGTCCGTGGGAACTTGTGTAGGGGTGGAAATTTGAGAGGGAGAATGGTCCGTCATCAGAGAGCTGTTGCGTTKTCATCCAATTCTCTGGGGAGCTGCTATGTTTCTTCTCCTCCCCATGATGGCAATGAACACAATGCTTTGAATTGGAAGGAGGCMGTCAAGCTCTGGGGCTATAAAATTGAATGGGCAGATGTCGATTATACAAACAAGGGTGAAGGCAACCAACATTATATAGTATGCATGACATTAATATTGATACATAAGAGACATCCTAATGCAAAAAAGGATTTCAATAGTCAAAGTTGTCGATAACTTTAACACTCTTCTTAAGCCTACCCACTTTGAAGGATTTAAACGTTGCATATATGTTTATGGAGAAGGATTAATGGCGGTATGGAGTATGAGTTGAACTTGCCATATTTTCCATAGATGGGTTTTAATTGGTTGATTGTAATCTAAATTTTATAAGTTAAAGTTTTTTTAGATTTAATTTAAAATTTATAATAAATGTAATTTAAAAAAATTGAAATGTATATTTTTTTTCATTTAAGATTTGTTTGAATGTGTAATAATAATTATCAAGCTATTTTTATTATATTGTTATAATTTCTTCTTCCTACCCTATTTTTACACTCAACTTTCGACTCAAATATATATCAAGAAAAAAAATTTAGTTTAAACTTTAAAATATATTCCATAGTTTATTACAACATTTTACTCATTGAACAACCACTTTAACCATTAATAAAATAAGCGTGGAACATTGAGCTTGTTTTTTTTTATTTGATGAAGATCTTTGATTTTTTCTCCCTCATAACAGTGGCTCCATGGTAAAATGCATGTTATGTGATCATTTTCCTCCCAACCATTGTAGCTCAAGCTTCAAGGTACCCCTTATGTAGGGGTTTTGTGTCAATACACTCATCATTTTCCCACACAATTTTGACAACACTGCAATAATGTTCACTATACTATTCAAATCAGTTCCCCTAGCATCTTATCCTCACTAAGAACTATTTTTCTAGCATATGCATGCTAACCCCAAGTTCTGACTAGCCTTGAATTTATTGTTCACATGGAATGTTTTATTTTAATTTTATTTAATATTACTCTTTCTCTCAAGGATACACATGTCCCAACTCTCCATTCCGAAAAACGTTTTTGCATGCCCAACAAATGTCACTTTTATTTAACCACTACCATTTCTCAATTATGAGTGTCACTTAACTTTTCTATATCATTTCTAAATTTGAATTTAGAATGACTCACAATATAACTTTTTTATATTGAAAAAAAATGACATTTTATTAAAATAATATTTAATTGACCTTCACATTTTACTTCTCAATTTACTCATCATATTTCCCCCTTAATTATCCTTAGGCGAACTCCTAGGTCAATAACATCTAGTTTAATAAGGTGGAAACTAAATCACTATCACTAATCTTAGACATGAGATGGAAGGTCATTAGAGGGGTCACACCCACCCACCTAGGAGTTCTCTCAACTCAAAACCCCTCAACATTGACATGCATTTTTTATAGGACGTTTGTTTGTATAGTTGGATGGCCTCCATCTAGTTAGTGTGGGATTTGATGTAACTAAATAAATTGCATGAAAAATCCACAAACATTAGTGCTATTTGAATCAATATATAAAATCATATGATTGATTTGACCCTTTACGTTGGAAATACTAAGACAACTTAGAGGGGGGGGTGAATCAATTGTTACTGTGCTTAAACAATTTTATGCCTATTGAAATATTATTAATGTTCTCCAAGTGATCATCAAGATTATGCAAGTCATGAACAACATAAATAATAAATATCAATCACACATGATATGCACAGAGACAAATATTCATGAGGAAACCCATAAAGGGAGAAAACCTCTTCTTCTTAGAATGATAGGAAATATTTTAAGTTCTGTACATCATCAATCTTTGAGCACCAACTCAAAATGAGGCTACAACCTCTTCTTTAACAAGCTGCAAATTGTAGAGAGCACCAACCCTCTGGTTTCTCTAGCACCCACTAGAAGGAAGCACCAACTCCCTGAGTGTTCCAGCACCAAATAGATGGAAGCACCAACTTCCATTCACATAGGCACCAACCTATATAACAGAGAACAAAGGTTCTCCCTTGCACCACCTTATCACCCACTTGAAACTCTGAGGACAACCATCCTCCCTAGCACCACCCTACCACCCTGAAATACAAATCTTTGCTTGCTGAAATTTATTACAGTGATACAATATTTATCAATGGCTTACTAGTCTCATCAATGTTCTGCTACACTGCTCTGCTCTGCCTGCATCAATGTCTTCCTGCTCGCATCTTCTTGCGCTTAAGTTCTTGTACAGTCTGCTATTTTCACCATTTCTGCTTTGTCCAACTTATGTTCTTCATCTCTGCATTTTCTCCCTCAGTTCATGCTATGATTGATCCAGATGGATATCGGTGGCCACCCACCTTTTCCAACTGGCTCAAAACAGTTTTCTGACATTTTGGCAATTTACTATTTTTAGCAGTTTTTCAGGTCCTGAACTTCTGGAGCCGTTTTGAGGCCCTA
>SNQJ01S0066373.1:61152-74937 GCA_010110895.2 Picea sitchensis | reverse complement strand
CTGAGAGATGACCTTCCTGCATTGCTTAGCAGAGATCAAGGAAATAGCACTAGGTGGGACTGCCTCGGGTATCCTGTACAATTTCTTGTTCAAAGTAATAATAACACTACGAGGCTTAGACTCATATACAGCATGACGTTTCCATAAATAGGGTTGGCCCAAAAGAACATCACAAACTTCGAGAGGAGCAACATCACACAATACCTCGTCTTTGAAGGGCTTGATGCCATACGACAGTCGACATTGTTGGCTGACGCAGAGATCGCTTCCTTGGCGGAGCCATCCAATGGTGTAGGGTTGTGGATGCGGCATTGTTGACAGGTCCAACCGCTTGATGACCTCTACTGAGATGAGGTTCTTCTGGCTACCGCTATCCACGATGAAGTGCAGTGGGGTGCCTTTTACCCACATCTATGAATGGAAGAGGCGCTCTCCTTCTTCTGGCTCATCTGGTTCACTAGGTTGGAGCTTGGTGGTGGCGACGGTGGCACTGGGTTCCACGTCAATGATCCGTCTTCCCCTTTCTGGTTCTGTCTCGGAGTCAGAATCTGCATATGATTCAAGGGCTTTCACTTCGGCCACCAACGACTGCTTTGAGCGGCAGTCAGTAGTGTTATGCCAAGAGCTCTTATGGAAGTCGCACCACTTCCCGGTATCTTTCTTTGTCTTTCCGGTGTCCTTCTTTGCTTGCGGCTTGTACTGGTTGTCTTGATACTTTCCATCTTTGCTCTGTCCTTTATTTGGTGGGTTGGGGCTGCCCTTTCCTGGCTTTTGTTGTGAGGGGTTCCCAGGCCCAAATTGTCGTGTCTTTTGTTTGAGCTTCTACTCGATTTTGACGGCATATCGATAGGCCGCGCCCAAGGATGAGATGTCCAAAAATTCCATTTCGGTCTGGATGTATCTATGTAGAGCACCACAATACTTGAGCACCAGATGTCGCTCTGAATATTTGATACCCAACTTGGTGCGCAAGGTATGGAAGATATTTGCGAAATCTGGCACTGCTTGGTCTCTTTCTTGCCGTAGTGTGGTCCATTTGGTATATAGGTCATCATAACTTCCGACAGGGTAGTATTGTTCCTTAATAGCATCCCTGAAGGATTCCCAGGTGGTCGTGACTGAAAATAATGAGGTTTCCTCTGTTTCCTTTTGCTCACAGAAAGTTTCCCACCAATCTTTGACATGGGGAACGGCTTTGAGGAGCGCGAAAGTAATCTTTTCTCTATTCGAAAATTTATGAACAGAAAAATACCCTTCTAGTAGATTCAACCACTTGTCTACAGCGTCTGCGTCTATCTGACCTTCAAATATAGGGATATCAAAGTTTATTTGTACCTTGAAGGGGGTGGCGCCTCCGTTCGAAGAAGATGCTTCGCCTATTGGTAGTCGCCGAAGGATTTGCGCAAAACTGTCCATCATCTCGTTCCTCTGTTGTGTGAGGGATTCCTCAATCAACAGTTTGAAAGGATCTCCTGTCCCGTCATCTTTCTTTTCCCCTGCCATGGGAGGTCGCTTGGGCGTGCGAGAGCTTCTGTCCTCAAGAGAAACAAGCTCGAGACTCAATTCTTTGTACTCCGACCTTGTTGGGGACATGCACTAAGACGACAAGGAGCAGACCGCTCTGATACCACTGATCCGGATTTTATGAGCAGAATGAAATGAATACTAATTATTAGCAGGTGCTTAACACAAAAATAACAGAGATACAGTAAAACTGGTTTTCTATTAAATAAGGAAATAAGCTGAAACTGTAAAATGCAGCGGAAACAAGCTTGCTGGAATGGTGGCGGCTTATCTCTGAGAAGAGTTGTGACGACAGTGTGCATTCGTAAGAAGATGATTACAATGAGGCTCTGAAGGCCTTTTTACAATAAACAGGAATGCCAAAATTCCTATACATCCAAAAACCTAACCCTAGGAGATGAAGCGCCAAAAGTCATGTGGGCCCCGTTTGGGTAAGTGAGTACATCAACCAAAAACCTAACCCTAGGGAGATGAAGCGCCAAAAGTCAGGTAACTCCGCTTAAAAGCTATGCATCAACTTCCTGGGTCGTAACTTTTGCATACGATCTCCTGTTTTAGGCGTATGATAGCTCGTTGAAAGATCTATCCGAGGAAATACATCTTTACCGGAGCAACATCGATCTACAATCCATGTTGCCCCCCGTTTTCTCCTAAAACATGATTTAGCCCCAAAATGGCCCCGGAAGTTAAAACTGCTGCCAGTAAATTACCAAAATTGCCAGAAACATGTTTTGGTCCAGTTGGAGAAGGTGGGTGGCCACCGATATCCACCTGGATCACTGAATTCTCAAACGTGTAGGGGAAAAGTTTGCATACTACATCGTCATGTTGAACGTTCATAAGCTTGATCGCGAGTAGGAATTTATTGATATGATCTTCGGGCAATCCTGAGGTTTCAAGATCATACTTGGGGATCAGCTTCTCAGGGTGTCGAGGGAGATTGTGTAGTCATCCAGGGATGGCCACGGTGTCCCCGACCAACCAAGGTTGGTTGTCTTGAAGTGGAACTTCTCTTTCCTCCTCACGACCATTGTTCCCTTCCATATCTTCAGAGTCTGCGTCAGGCTCTTCCTCTTTCGAAAGGTCATCTGGCTCAGAGATGTTTTCAGCTGGCGTCTCGGGTATTAGGTCAAGAGGTTCTTGGATTTAGGTAATCACAAAATATATTAAGTCTTCGATGGAGTGTACGAAAACTTCGTCGGGAGTGCTAACTACTAGCCTGCTTTGTTGTTTTCTTCGAGGGAGGATAGGAGTGAAGGGAAACGTGTCGATTTTCTGGGCGTAGGCTCTGGTAATTCTCCTAAACTGATTCACTTCCTCGTGAGAGAGGGCGTAAGGTATTTCAGGGTGAAAGGGTTCTCCCTCGGAATGGGGTGAGCTACCCACTTTAGGAATACTCAGTAAAGGTGGGTTGTCTATAGGATGACTAGCCATGCATGTGGGTCATTACGAATTTGTAGGCTATTTGAAATGTTTATATAACTTATATACTCATCCATTCATTCTTCAGGCCCTCCTTCTAGAGCTAGTTTTGTTGATGGGGCCTAAATCCCCTGACTCAACAACAAGAACCAAACCCGCCACCGAGGCCCAATTAGACTCTGCAATGTTTGGAGTGGAATGTTTCTCCAGATCTTGCGATCTAGCCAGATTATCGATGGGATTTTGTATCTTCTGTTGGAGGATCTTCCTCAGTTAGGACAATTCTTTTTCTGTATTTCTCTTGGGTGGGGATGGTGTGAGAGATGCAAGCCAGTATAAACCAACTTGACAAACAACAAGACAACAGTTTAAACTTATTGGGAAGAGGTTGAACTTGGGATAACCCGTTGCTCGAACATACATACATCGATTTTATGCCAAAAGGCCTAGTAATAATACATCAACCAAATGAACATCCAATTAATGTCTGAGAGAACTAATTAATAGAAAGAAAACACATATGTAATGAAGATCACAGTAAGAAAAATAATTCATCTACCATAACATTCATCACATAACAGCACAACGATTTATCTTCATCATTTAAAGCAAACAACATCAAAACATTGCACCAGATAACTTGACAACAAAATCAATTGCTCTTACTCATTTACTACAACGTTCATGGAACAAGAAAGGAAGTAATTCTTCTCCAACTCCAATCACATACATCTGATGAAGATAGCTTGTCTTTGGTCTAGAAGGACTTCTCAATTCATAACAGTCTCAAAATAGTTATCAACAACCAAAAGAAAGAGTTCTTGCAACAACCATCGACCTTTGACTCATTGGTCGATGTCTCTATTTATAATATAAAGTTTAACAGTAATTAACGGCTAAAAACAATTTGAGCTAACAAAAAATTTCCACGTGGTGTTATCATCTAACAGTCTTTAAACAGTCCACCCGAGATGTTTCTTGAAAAGAGCGGATTCTTTCATAATCAGACCATCTGATAAAGAGTTCTTCACAGGTGTTGGCCCATGGAAATCTGTGTTGTTCCATTGGAGCCGCATATATCCTTCTAATGTCTGCCACGTGCGCCAGATACTTTGCGAGACTGGATTTCAATTGTTGAAGCATGGTTCGGGCTTTGATCAAAAGTCCTACGAATTGTTGCACTTGCCCTGGCTTTGCATCAATGACCTTTGCACATTATTTGTCCCATAACGCATCTTGTTCGGCGCACAACTTGATTATTTGGTTTAGGTCGATCAACACATCGGGGGTGCTGAAATCAGGGAGCCCGACATGCTTCATCACTTCGGTGATTAAGTTTTGATGTTTCTTTTGGTTCTTCGGCGGTGTCATAGGACAGACTCTAGTCGGTAATCGAGAAGGTTCTTCCTGCAATTAAAACATAAGAAGTTTAGCAATTAAGAAACCTATGATAAGACATAAACAAACAAAAATATTAACACGTACTTGTGTAGATTTCTAGTCTCAGTCATTTTTAATACTTACATGATCACAAACGTTGCCTTTGCGTGACCTGTGAAGCTGCAACTCCTCTTTGGTTTAAATGAATACATCAACATGCCATATTGTGGCTAATCAAGTATGATAGACATGAATGTATAAATTATCATAGTAATTACTTGACCTTTGGGGTCGAAAAAAAGGGGTCGAGGACGAGTTATGCGCATGTGTGCTCCCAATAGGTTGGATATCGTAAAGATAAAGTCATTAAATGCCTCCAGAACCCATACCACCAGGCATGCCAAGCATCATTCATTAATAACGACGGTTCAAAAGTTCAAAAGGATCGAAAGGATTGCACCGCACATTTTCCTACAACCTCGATCGACGACGCTTTCATGTTATGGATTTCATCCATTGATCAATTGTGGTGTGCCGATTTATCAAACATCATGTCGCGAGGCGCGGGCATTATGTTGGCACACCTAGTGTCGCTCGATTTCTCTATAAATTCTGGGAGCTTTGTGAGAAATTCTACGTATATGTCAAGCTCGTATTCCCTGGAATTCTAGTTCGGTAATTTCGTCTTGGCGAAGTCCCATTCAGAAATTCTTTATCATTTGTGAATGCCTTGAGTTCCTTATGCTTTTACAATTATGGGATCCCCTTCAAACATGAGACAAGGTCTATGAGGCAACCGGAGTGCCAGGTCTCAGCCCCAGTGTGCCTGGGACTCTTTCTTGTTGGCTTCTTGTGTTCTTGAGATTCCAACGAGAGGTACAGGTATCTGCCCGAAGGCAGTGTCAGCGTCCATGGAGGAGCTTGGGATGGTCGTAGATATGTCCAAAAGAGCCATGCTAGAGACTATGCGTTCTCTAGGTCCGAAACTGTGGAGAAGAGGAAGGCCTAGGAATAAATCTCGAGAAGGAGGGGAGGACCACCCCAAGGCCGAATTGAGTGCACGTCCAACCCTTGAGGGGTCTGTGATTCTTACCAACCGTTCAGGGTTGGTCGGGACCATTGGAAAAGGAGGCAGGAGAAGAAAGAGGAGGGCAGAAGCGTCGGGTACTCCCTTAGAAAATTCCGCTTAGCAATTAGAACAGGCTCAACTTGTAATAGTTGAGCTTTACCAAGAGAATAGACAATTGCGACGTCAATTGGCGGTGAAAAAACAGGGGATACCACTGTCGCAAGGTCGCACAGGAAGCACCGTTTAGCTGCAGAGACGACTTCGGGAAGCACAAGACACGATTGTGTAGTTACGCGAGGCGCAGCGGATGGCAATGATAGTGGAGCATAAGACATCACAAAGTGCGAAAGACAATATGAGAGAGGACCAATGCACAGGAGACATATAGTTGGCAGGTTCTCGCTCTGTGTTCTTGGAAGTGTTGCTTAACACCTCTTTGTCTTTCTTATTTTGTAAAATTTTGTAATCTTATGGTGACCATGCCGGTTATCCGAGTCGTCGGGGTTGTCTATTCATATGTAAACCAGGCATGGTGGAATTTTTGATTGTGTATATAAAAAGAAAAGAAGGTGTTTGAATGTATCATGCTTCTTTCGGATGCGAATCAAACGTGTATTCTTATTCAGGTCTTTCACGTAAATTATTAGATTTTTTTTGGGATCATGGTTACTACGTCGTGAGTCTATTAATGTTTTTCTTTGTATAATCTTTGAAATTTCACAAGTACATTCTTACTGCCACTGACTATTTCACAAAATGGGTTGAGGCCATTCCTCTGACCCATGTAAATGAGAAAATAGTCATCCAATTTATAGAACAACAACTGATTATGAGGTTTGGTGTCCCTTCTATTCTGGTCTTAGATAATGCATCCTACTTCTCTTCTACCCTATTGATAGAGTTCACTCTGGACAAAGGAATCATAATCAAGTACTCTGCAAATTATTACCCTCAAGGAAACAGTGTGGCGGAATCAACCAATAAGAACCTGGTAAGGATACTAAAGAAGATGGTTGTGGATAACCATAGAAATTGGCGTAACCAACTCCATAATTCCCTATGGGATGATAGGGTCACACCCAAAGAAGCCATAGGGAATTCCCCATACTTCCTGGTCTACGGAAAAAAAAGCCATTCTCCCGAACGGGCTTTATCTACCATCTCTCCGATTGGCCCAATATTCTAACGATGAAACATCCTCGGCCATGCAATAAAGAATCAACACTCTGCTCATGATGGAGGAAGAGAGGGAAAAGGATAAGTCTAAATTTTCATCCCATTAGCAGATAGTGAAAAGATGGTTCGATAAAGATAAAGCTAAAGCTAAAGAATTTTTTTTTGAAGTAGGAGACTTAGTTCTAAAGTGGGATAGGGTAAATGAACCCAAAGGGAAGCATTCCAATTTTCGAAGCCTATGGCTTGGGCCTTTTCAGGTGGCTGAGAATATTGGGGTAGATACTTATCGGTTGCAAAATCTAAGAGGGGAACCTAACGTTCTCCCATTGAATGGTCAAGCCCTAAAGCAGTACTTCCAATACTAATACTAATAATATATATATATATATATATATACACACACAAATATAATTCCAGTTAGCACAAATAAAAGAAGGATCGGAGATATTTGTCTTATGGGACTGAGATTTTGCGTTCGCCCAATGAATCACCATTTGTTGAGTGCTCAACACACCCTAAAAGTTCTGTGACCATTTCCTTTTGGGTACCACTTTGTTTTCTACCATTGATTGTTTTCACCTTGGTTTGAAACTGATAATCCACTTATCTTATACGTTTCATGTCTTAAGTTTCTCTCAAACATACAACAAAGAACCATCTTAAGAGACACAACGACTGCTCAAGGAATTAGCAACCCAGAATTCTCCCTGCTCACTTGAGGAGTTTGGCATCGGTGAAATATTAAGGTGGCAAAATCGTTTGGGAAGTCAAAGAAGCCGAGTGTCGACCTTCGTCAGCGTCGGACAATAGTAGTGTTTCTTTCTTACGAACAACCTCGAAAAGGATTTCATCGAAGGCCGATCTTCTCAGGTTCAGTAGAAAAGTGCGATTGTAAGTGCCACACATAGATAAAAGTGACACTACCGACCGTCGAACTCCCAAAACAAGTTCGGTATTGGTGAGGGCGAACTAATTGTTTCCCTAACATGATAATTACTCCGATGTCACCCGGTATCGGCAACAGTGGCCTCTAGTCTTTTCTCAAGAACTCTCGGTGCAAGTAAGAATTCAAGTATGATTCTTATCCACTAGCTAAATGTCTTTCCATGATTAAATGTTTTCAATAACCAAAGTCAATAATTCCATGTAAGTATTAATTGATATCAAATATTTTACAAAGAAAAGCATTTACAGACTCACAACGTAGTAACCATGATCCCAAAAAAAATCTAATAATTTACGTGAAAGACCTGAAGAAGAATACACGTTTGATTCACATCTGAAATAAGCATGATACATTCAAACACCTTCTTTTATTTTTATATGCACAATCAAAACTTCCGCCAGGCTTGGTTTACATACGAATAGACAACCCCGACAACTCGGATAACCGGCTCGGTCGCCGTAAGATTACAAAATTTTACAAAAGAAGAAATACAAAGAGGTGTTAAGCAACACTTCCAAGAACACAGAGCGAGAACCCACCAACTATATGTTTGGCAACTGCACAATCGTGTCTTGTGCTTCCCGAAGTTGTCTCTGCAACCAAACGGTGATTCCTGTGCAACCTTGCGACAACGATATTCCCTGGGTTTTCACCGCCAATTGACGTCGCAGTTCTCTATTCTCTTAATAAAGCTCAGCTATTGCAAGTTGAGCCCGCTATAATTGTTGAGCGGAATTTTCTACGGGAGTACCTGATGCTTCTTCCCTCCCCTTTCTTCTCCTGCCTCCTTTGCGAGCGGTCCCGACCAACTCTGAATGGTTGGTAAGCATCACAGACTCCTCAAGGGTTGGACGTGCACTCAATTCGTCCTTGGGGCGGTCCTCCTCTCCTTCTCGAGATTTCTTCCTAGGCCTTCCTCTTCTCCTCGGTTTCAGACCCGGAGAAGGAACAGTCTCCAGCATGGCTCTTTTGGATGTATTTGTGACCATCCCAAGCTCCTCTGTGGATGATGACACTGCCTCCAGGCAGATACCTGTACCTATCATTGGAATCTCAAGAACACAAGTAGCCAACAAGAAACAGTCCCAGGCATGTTGGGGCTGAGACCTGGCACTCCGGCTGCCTCGTAGACCTCATCCCGTGTTTGAAGGGGATCCCATAATCGAAAAAGTGTAAGAAACTCAAGGCATCCACAGATGATAAAGAATTTATGAATGGGACTTCACCAAGATGAACTTACTGAACCAAAATTCTAGGGAATGCGAGCTCGACATATACGTAGAATTTCTCACAAAGCTCCTGGAATTTATAGAGAAATCAAGGAGCGACACTAGGTGTGCCAACATAATACATGTGCCTCGCGACATGATGTTTGAGAAATTGGCACGCCACAACTGATCGATGGATGCAATCCAGAACATGAAAGAACTGTCGATCGAGGTTGTAGGAAAACGTGTAGTGCGATCCTTTCGATCCTTTTAAACTTTCGAACCTCCGTTATTGATGAATGATGCTTGGCACACCTGGTGGTACGGGTTCTGGAGGCATTTAATGGCTTTATCTGTATGATATCTGACCTCTTGGGAGAACACACGCACATAACTCGTCCTCGATGCCTTTTTTTCGACCCCAAAGGTCAAGTAATTACTATGATAATTTATACATTCATGTCTATCATACTTGATTAGCCACACTATGACATACTGATGTATTCATTTAAACCAAAGAGGAGCGACGGCTTCACAAATCACCCAAAGGTAGTGTTTGGGATCACGTCAGTATTAAAAATGACTGAGACTAGCAAGCTACATGTTAATCCTTTTGTTTGTTTATGTCTTATCATAGGTTGCTTAATCACTAAACTACTTCTGTTTTAATTGTAGGAAGAACCTTCCTGATTATTGACTAGAGTCTGTCCTATGACCCCGCCGAAGAACCGAAAGAAACACCGAAACTGAATCACCGAAGTGATGAAGTATGTCGGGCTCCCCGATTTCGACACCCCTGATGTGTTGATCGACCTAAATGAAATAATCAAGCTATGCGTCGAACAAGATGAGTTATGGGTCGAAGAATGTGCAAAGGTCACCAATGCAAAGCCAGGGCAAGTGCAATAGTTCGTAGGACTTCCGATCAAAGATCGAACCATCCTTCAACAATTGAACTTTAGTCTCACAAAGTATCGGGCGCACGCGATAGACATCAGAAGTATATATGCAGCTCTAATGGAACAACACAGATTTCCATGGGCCAACACCTGTGAAGAAATCTTTATCAAATGGTCTGATTATGAAAGAATCCACCCTTTTCAAGAAACATCTCGGGTGGACTGTTGAAATACTGTTAGATGATAATTCCATGTGGTGATTTTTTATTAGCTCAAATTGTATTTAGTCGTTAATTACTGTTAAACTTTATATTATAAATAGAGACATTGACCAATGAGTCAAAGGTCGATGGTTGTTGCAATAAATCTTTCTTTTGGTTGTTGATAATTATTTTGAGACTGTTTTGAATTGAGAAGTCCTTCTGGACCAAAGACAAGTTATCTCATCAGATATATGTGATTGGAGTTGGAGAAGAATTACTTCCTTTCTTGTTCCATGAACGTTGCAATAAATGAGTAAGAGCAATTGATTTTGTTGTCAAGTTATTTGGTGCAATGTTTTGATGTTCTTTGCTTTAAATGATGAAGATAAATCGTTGTGTTGTTATGNTGTTAATTAGTTCTCTCAGATAGTAATTGGATGTTCGTTTGGTTGATGTATTATTACTAGGCCTTTTGGCATAAAATCGTTGTCTGCATGTTCAAGCAGCGGGTTATCCCAAGTTCGACCTCTTCCCAATAATTTTAAACTTTTGTCCTATTGTTTGTCAAGTTGGTTTATACTGGCTTGCATCTCTCACACCAGCCCCACCCAAGAGAAATACAGAAAAATAATTGTCCTAACTGAGGAAGAGCCTCCAACAAAAGATACAAAAGCCCATCGATAATCTGGCCAGATCCCAAGATCTAGAGAACCATTCCACTCCAAATGTTGCAGAGTCCAATTGGGCCTCAGTGGTGGGTTTGGTTCCTACTGTTGAGTCAGGGGATTTAGGCCCCATCAACACGTTGGACCTGTGGATCCTCCTCCAAACTTGTCCAAAGTTGCATTGCTTTATCGAGCAATTCAGCTGCTGTGATGACCTGTTGTTCCATATCCTATAGTTGCGTTGTTTCTTCCTACTTCCTTTGCTCCTTTAGTGTTGGGGGAGTGGTTGGTGTGAGCTACTCATGGAGATTCTCGATCTCCTTCTGATATTGATCAATTGCCTGCGCAATCTGTTCATTTTTTCCTGCTACCAGGAGTTCA
This sequence comes from Picea sitchensis, assembly GCA_010110895.2. Classification (NCBI taxonomy): domain Eukaryota; kingdom Viridiplantae; phylum Streptophyta; class Pinopsida; order Pinales; family Pinaceae; genus Picea; species Picea sitchensis. Next base: position 64,064 of record SNQJ01S0066373.1, on the reverse strand, counting down.
TTCCCTTGCACGGTGCTTGGGATTTTCTCAAAAACTCTTGCCACTCTTCATTCTAGGTCATTTATGCGTTATTTTTCCTACCGAGTTTCAATCTTGGCCCGCTCATAGACTTTTTCCAGCGCCTCGCGCTTCTTTGTTGCTTGTTGTAGCTCGACTAATTTTTTATGTCCATGAGCCTGTACCTCGTGGTCGATGCTAACCTGCAATTTGTGTAGTGCTTTTGATGACATCTGTGTCAAGACTAATTGGATGTGGTCCAAATCCTTCAGGGGTGTTTTCCCCACGATTTCATCCATGTGCAACATGTTAGGTTTGATGTAAATTTTTGTGTTTACGTGTGGCATGGGGTGCACTGGGTCTCGTTCTTCCACCTCCACTCTTTGTTTGGCCTGTATTGTTGGTGGATATGTGCCTCTGTTGTTTCTTGATGTCTGTGCTTCCCCGAATTTCTTGAGGAACTGTCCCAATTCTGCCAGCTCTTTGTCCAGTTTATCCCTGTGATGCGTTGCATGATCAAAATCTTCTGCTAAGCAATCTTGGACCATTTTGGCGATAATTTCCTCATCTTCCTTCATGATTGTATATTCTAGCGATGCTCGTTTCACGTTTTATTTCTTGCGTGTGCCTCATTCCTACGCGACTGGTCTCTTATTTACCCCTGGTTCCTGTGTGATGGGGTTTGGGGCGGTCTCCCTTGCTCCCATAGCTTGTTTCGGTTGTCCATTGGTTGACTATGTAGTCTCTTTCTGCCCCTTTTGGGTCCCTATCTTCTTTGACGCTTCGTCTGCCTGAGTTTGCTTGTTTTGGCCCTCTCTAGTTGGCGTGTTTAATGGGATGTTCCCTCAGTCCTTCCCGTGCTTTAATTCCGCTTAGTGTTGACCTGTCATACTGCTTTTGTCGGTTTTTCGTTTCTCGCTCATTTTTCTTTGGTATGTGACCGCTGTCCTTGCCTTTGCTGAATTTATGTTTTGAATGTCATGTGGCCTTTCTCTCTCTGGTGTGTTGCATGCTTTTAAGTATTGTTTCCTTCTTCTTTTTTTGCGGTGGGTGGTCGACTGTCCTTGTACAACTTCAATCGGCTCCTGTTGATCATTCCTTTGAGGTCTGCACCTGCTAAATCTATTAACTATACAACTCCTTCATCTATGATAGGTTTTACCTCATATGGTCCTAGCCAATGCATTCTAAGCTTCCTCGAGTGCTGAAATGATTTGTTGTCATAGAGCAATACTAGATCTCCTTCCTTGAATGTCTTCTTTCTGATGTGTCAATCGTACCAAGCTTTGTCTCTGGCTTTCTGTACTTGTTGATGGAATCCTTCCAGGATTTGGTCTTCCTCCATTGACAATAACTGATTCAGTCTTTCATGTACTGCGCCTCATTCTGACATTTGTGTGATAGTTGCTACGGATAAGTTGGGTACTAAAAATTCTGATGGCACTACTACTTCTTGGCCATAGACTAGTTTGAATGGTGTGTGCCCTGTCAAATTTTTGCGTGTATTCCTATACGCTCATAATACTGTTGGTACTTTGAGGTCCCAGTTGTCTCTATTGATGTTACAGATCTTTGTTAGTGCGTTCTCAAGAATTTTGTTGAAGGCCTCTACTGTGCCATTTACCTATGGGTGATATGGTGTGCTCTTCTGGTGATGAACTTCAAACTCTTCATTCAGTGCACGGATGGTGTTGTTTATGAAGTGTGTGCCTTGGTCACTCATCAAAACTCTTGGGCACCCAAATCTGGTAATTACTTGTTCGAACAAGACGTGTGCATCTCTCTCTATGCTACAATATTTTACTGGTGTGGCTTTTGCCCATCTTGTTAGGTATTCCATCGCGGTGATGATGTATCTTGCCCCTGTCCTTTTAGATGGTGGGTTAATTGGTCCCACAAATTATATTTCCCATTTATCAAATGCTTGTAATGTTACTTGTGGTCATAGTGGCATCTCGTCCCTTCTGGTGGGTTTGCCTACCCTTTGACAAACGTCGCATTTCTGACAGTATTCTTTTGAGTCCCTATGAATCGTTGGCCACCATAGTCCTGCGCGTAGTACCTTCTGCGCAGTAGATTTTCCTGCATCATTTCTTCCTGCGATTCCCTTGTGGGCTTCTGCTAAAATTCTTTGTCATTCGTTCTCTAGCACGTACCTTCGTAAAATGCTATCTGAGCCCATTTTGTGCAGATGTACTGTGATCAGTTGATAGTCATATTTGCATACTACTAGGTTCTTCTTTTGCAATGTGGTATATTATTACGGCGCAATACTTGTGCTTAAGTACTGGATGATCTATGTGAAGTAGTCATCGGCAATATGTACTAAGAATAACTGTGCATCCAAAAATGTGTCTTCTAGATTCGTAGGTTCTTCTCCATTTGTGACCCTTGATAGGTGGTCAGGTCCTGCATTCAATTTTCCTGGTTTAACTATTACTTCATAATCAAATTCTTGAAATAGCAGTAACCATCGANCCCCAAAACTGGCTTGTTGACTAGGTATTTCAGGGCTAAGTGATCTGTAAACATCTTAAAGTGTTTCCCCAATAGCTAATGTATGAACTTCTGCGGTGCATAGACCATGGCTAGGCCTTCTCTTTCTATCGTGTTATAATTATGTTATGAGTCTGACAATTTTCTTCTTGTGAACGCTATCGAATGATCCAAGTCTCCTGCTTTTGGCTGCACTAAGATAGCTCCAAGTGTTATCGCTAATGCATCTACATGCACATGGAATGTATTTTCCCAGTCTGGAAATACTGATATCGATGCAGTAACCATATTTTCCTTCAGGGTATCCAAACTGTGTTGACACTCGTCGTTCCATTGGTATTTGGTATCCTTCCTCAACAGTTTTTCCATTGGTGTTGTGATCTGCGCATATCCTTTGATGAACTTTCTGTAGTATCTTG
>SNQJ01S0066373.1:29822-55166 GCA_010110895.2 Picea sitchensis | reverse complement strand
TGGGGGAAGGGGGGAAGCACTAGCAGAGAGAGGATAAATGGAAGGAGGTGAGGATCAAGGAAAGAAGGAGGAGGAACCCTTGGACCTGATCATGATGGATGACGACTAACTCAAGTGGATCTTGACATCATCAGGAATGACACATAGCGGAGTACCCTACCAATATAAGGTGAATACCAAGAAGAGAGCCATAGCCGTGAGGGAGGACTTGGCGAGTGATGAGGAAGAGGTATAGGATCTCTGGGTTGTGGAGAAGATTGGGGAAATCCTGCGTGCAACATACGAGAGGAAGATGAGAGGCCCAAGAATGAAAGGAGAAGGAAACCATCCTATCCATATTAATGTTAGTGTGGAACCCACAAACCCATGTGCGACTAATACACCAAAGAGAACACCACCGTTTAGACAACCGAAGTTTAGAGGAAGTCGGACAACAATAAGTACATCTACACTATGAGCAACAACTGGAGGAAACAGTTCTGACAACACTAGTCAAGTATCTACACCGCGTGGAGGAGGTAGTAGTTCAGTATTCAGAATGGCAGGACACAATCCCACTATCAGATTACCATAATTTCAAGGAGAAGCAGCAGAAGACCCTGAGAAGCATTTGTTCATTTGTGCAAAGATCTGGGAAGAAAAACAGATCACTGATGAAGATACCAAACTCGCGCAGCTAGTGATTACACTTAGATACTGCGCACTAGACTGGTACATGAGTCTAGACACGAACAATGCCCCTGGGATGATGAAGAGACTGACAAACATTAAGAAGCTACTGATTAATGAGTTCCAGAATCCGAGCTCAGAGGATCAGTACATGAACGAGATGATCGAAATAAGACAGAAACCAAGAGAGTTTGTATGAGAGATCGAGCAGAGATTCAAGCAACTAAAGGGAAAACTAAAATACCTTATGACTGAGATGCAACATCGACACTTGTTTGTCAATTCACTACTCCCACACTTAAAATATCCCTTACGACAACAAAAATTTCAAACGCAGGCAAAGGCTCTATAGGAAGCCTTGCAACTGGAAGTGAACCAATATCAGTAGACATACCCATCTATTGAGGAATTGAAGGAGGATTTGAAGAATCTAACATTTTAGCTGAACCAGAATAAGAAAAAGGACAAACAAGAAGCCGTTTGGTGCACCGCATGGAGGACGAAAGGATACCACAAGAACAAATTCCCAACATTCGCGCAGTATATGGAAATAGGTATGCCAAATCCACTACCACAAGGATGGTTATGGTGCAAAATATGTAAGAAACTGGGCCATGACCCTTATCACTGCACAATGATGCATAAATGCCAGACAGATCCAAAGAATTCATATTGCACATTTTGTAAGTCAGCAGGCCATGACGACAAAGATTGTGGAACTATGGAGCTGATGCGGGAAAGAACATCGGATGCATACAGGGTCCAGGCCGAAATGATGACTGGGCAAGAAACGCCACATTTCAATCAAACCCTAGCTCCATACAACACTGTGCAACAACAGTATAATATTGTGCAACAACCATACAATAACATGCAACCGCAGTATAACCCGACACATCCCCAGTACAATACCGCATAGTATAATTAGGAACCACAGTATAACATGCTGAGAGGTGACCGAGAAGGCTACCGAGGAGGAGAACGAGTCAGAGGAGGTTTCAGACATGGTAGAGGACCCGTCACATGTCACAATTGTCAGCAACTGGGACATTACGCATGAGAATGTTCACTTCCACCAACAACTTGTATGTATTTCCATGCATTGGACCACGATAGAGAGGAATGTCTGACACTACTAGTAAAGATCCAGGAAAAGAGGAATCAGAACAATCAGAATGTCCAATGGATTTCAGCCGAAGCTAGGAATGACAGACGAAACATCAATATAGTCACTCGTGGAGGAACGAAAACAGGAAGCGACACAGTTCGACATGAACTAGCACATAACCAATGCATAAAGAAGAACACTGAACCATGAAAGAAGTTCGATGCACCAAAATAAAAAGAGACTTTTAAGGAAGCCAAACAATAATTTCAGAAGGAGGACACAACGTCGACTTCAAATACGCAACCATTCAAGGAAGCCCCAGAATATGAGATACTACAATCATTGGATCATACCAACGGAGTGAAGCCCAAGGGACAAGTAAGTACAATAAAATTCTTTTTGCAATCATGCGTGAAAGTATTAAGTGATTCTTCATCTGTGAAAATATTGCAAAACATATTAGAGAAATGTAGCAGCAAGACGAAAGAGAAGCTAGAACCAAAAACTGTCAATCACCTACACACCAGAAGAAGAACAAGTAGGGAATTTAGACTAAATGCTAACATTGGAGATTTCAATATGGGAGACATCATACTAGACCTAGGATCTGAAGTGAATGTGCTACCCAAGAAGACCTAGCAATGCATGGGAGAGCCAACCCTAGGCTACTCAAATGTCCAATTAAAACTAACAAAACAACATAGAGTCCTACCAATAGGTGGACTGAAATGAGTAACAGTATACCTCGATGGAGTGCACACTAAAGAAAACTTTGAAGTCATTGAAATAGTGGACGACACAACACCTTACCCATCACTTCTTGGCCTGGATTGGGCATTTGACAACCAGACCATAATCAATTTGAAAACTAGGAAAATGACATTTGAATCCGGAGAATACAGGGTCATAGCACCACTAGATCCATCAGAAGGGGAGAGGTTTGTGGAACCCACTTGTCTGGACTTATAGGAGATCGACTAGTTGTACAGAACAACTGTGCATGGTGAGGATTACGTAAACCCAACTGCAGATAGAGTACTCAGTTGGCGGAGCATTACTTCATGCACAACAGACTCAGACATCGGGTTAGAAAACTGGCATCAGAGATTACATGAAGTATCCACATGAAGATGTGCAAGATTAGACCGTGCAGTAAGATGAGTAGGCACATAAATCAAAGAACCACCCAGTTTCCATGGGCTAAATGATGTGGAAACATTCTTGACACAATACGAATATGAAGTATTAAAGAACAAAGGACTGTCCGCACTTGACTTAGCATTCAAGGCCACACCCACAAGATGGTGGGGAGCACATAAAGAGACCAACATAGATTGGTATCAATGTAAGCGCTTGTTGCACATATGGTTCGACACATAACAGGGATACAACAAACAACAGAAATACCAAGGACAGGAGGCACCAGTGGAACACTAGGCAAAGTGCAAAACGTTTTGGAAAATGACACCACTAGAGGAATGGCCTCATCACTTCATACACACTTTAGAGGGCATACCAACAAATTGGTACACAGACCAGGAATTGCGCAAAGGAACTACAACATGGAGGATGTTGCAACAAAAATTCACACTCAATTTCTCATTCGAGCATAAGAACCCCAACTTAGACGCAGATCTCAAACAATTCAAAGGAGTAATATTCATTGAAGAAATGGAAATAGAATTTATCACAAAGGAGCAGCAACGAAATAAATAGACAGTGAAGGATCTACTGTCATGTTATCATGTACAGGAGCAAGCACCAGATGAAGATGACCCACACAATATTTAGATCGAAGAAGTAGAAGGCGAAAGAGATGTTGAAGGACCACCCATTGAATCAGAAGTCATTTATCCGCCAATCAACATAAATAAAGTTAACATCGGGACAGTTGAGCAACCCAAAATGGCCAGCATTTGAGACTATTGGGATGAGCAAATAGTAGAAAGCATCATAAAATTGTTGTGTGAATATAGAAACCTTTTTCCCACAACATTTACAGAGATGAAAGGTATAGCAGGAGAACTGGCATAAATGAAGATACCACTCAAACCTGAAGCGAGACCTATAAGATAGAGACCCTATAGACTGAACCCCACATATAAACAGAAAGTGAAAGATGAGATTGATAGCATGCTTGAATCCAACATCATCAAACCAGTTGAAGAATCAAAATGGATAAGCCCGATGGTAGTACATGACAAGAAACAAGGAAGAGGGATTAGGATATGCGTCGACTTGAGGAATTTGAATGATGCATGCCTACATGACCCATTCCCTACACCATTCACAGATGAAGTGTTAGAGAATGTGGGGGGACATGAATCTTACTCATTCACTGATGGATTCTCAGGCTACCATTAGAGTAAGATAGCACAGGAGGACAGACACAAGACCACGTTTGCGATGGAATGGGGATCTTATCAGTACACAGTAATGTCGTTTGGAATGAAGAATACACTTGCAATATTCTCCAGAGTAGTTATCACAACATTTAAGGAATTCATCCATCAATTTCTCGAAGTATACCTGGATGACTGGACAGTTTATAGTCTACTGAAAAACCATGTGGAAGTTTTACAACTAATGTTAGAACGATGCAGACAATTCCAGATGTCACTGAATATCAAGAAATGCATATTTGGAACACCGTTTGGGATACTATTGGGCCACATAGTATGCAAACAAGACTTGTTAGTGGATCAAACCAATATCGCCATAATTGTTAACTTACCAACACCAAAAATAGTCTGACAGCTAAGAGAAACTTTAGGGCACACAAGATACTACAGAAAGTTCATCAAAGGATATGCGCAGATCACAACACCAATGGAAAAACTGTTGAGGAAGGATACCAAATACCAATGGAACGACGAGTGTCAACACAGTTTGGATACCCTGAAGGAAAATATGGTTACTGCACCGATATCAGTATTTCCAAACTGGGAAAAGACATTCCATGTGCATGTAGATGCATTAGCGATAACACTTGGAGCTATCTTAGTGTAGATAGAAGTGGGAGACTTGGATCATCCGATAGCGTTCACAAGAAGAAAACTGTCAGACTCATAACATAATTATAACACGATAGAAAGAGAAGGCCTAGCCATGGTCTATGCACCGCAGAAGTTCATACATTACCTATTGGGGAAACACTTTAAGATGTTTACAGATCACTTAGCCTTGAAATACCTAGTCAACAAGCCAGTTTTTGGGGGGGGAGAATCTGTCGATGGTTACTGCTATTTCAAGAATTTGATTTTGAACTAATAGTTAAACCAGGAAAATTGAATGCAGGACCTGACCACCTATCAAGGGTCACAAATGGAGAAGAACCTACGAATCTAGAAGACACCTTTTCGGATGCATAGTTATTCTTAGTACATATTGCCGATGACTACTTCGCATAGATCATCCAGTACTTAAGCACAAGTATTGCGCCGTAAGAATATACCACATTGCAGAAGAAGAACCTAGTAGTCTGCAAAGATGACTATCAACTAATCACAGTACATCTGCACAAAATGGGCTCAGATAGCATTTTACGAAGGTACATGCTAGAGAACGAATGACAAAGAATTTTAGCAGAAGCCCACGAGGGAATCGCAGGAGGAAATTATGAAGGAAAAGCTACTGCGCAGAAGGTACTACGCGCAGGACTATGGTGGCCAACGATTCATAGGGACTCAAAAGAATACTGTCAGAAATGCGACGTCTGTCAAAGGGTAGGCAAACCCAACAGAAGGGACGAGATGCCACTACGACCACAAGTAACATTACAAGCATTTGATAAATGGGCAATAGAATGTGTGGGACCAATTAACCCACCATCTAAAAGGACAGGGGCAAGATACATCATCACCGTGATGGAATACCTAACAAGATGGGCGAAAGCCACACCAGTAAAATATTGTAGCATAGAGAGAGATGCACACTTTTTGTTCGAACAAGTAATTACCAGATTTGGGTGCCCAAGAGTTTTGATGAGTGACCAAGGCACACACTTCATAAACAACACCATCCGCGCACTGAATGAAGAGTTTGAAGTTCATCACCAGAAGAGCACACCATATCACCCATAGGAAAATGGCACAGTAGAGGCCTTCAACAAAATTCTTGAGAACTCACTAACAAAGATCTGTAACATCAATAGAGACAACTGGGACCTCAAAGTACCAACAATATTATGAGCGTATAGGAATACACACAAAAATTTGACAGGGTACACACCATTCAAACTAGTCTATGGCCAAGAAGTAGTAGTGCCATCAGAATTTTTAGTACCCAGCTTATGCGTAGCAACTATCACACAAATGTCAGAACGAGGTGCAGTACATGAAAGACTGAATCAGTTATTGTCAATGGAGGAAGACCAAATCCTGGAAGGATTCCATCAACAAGTACAAAAAGCCAGAGACAAAGCTTGGTACGATTGACACATCAGAAAGAAGACATTCAAGGAAGGAGATCTAGTATTTCTCTATGACAACAAATCATTTCAGCACTCGAGGAAGCTTAGAATGCATTGGCTAGGACCATATGAGGTAAAATTTGTCATAGATGAAGGAGTTGTACAGTTAATAGATTTAGCAGGTGCAGACCTCAAAGGAATGATCAACGGGAGCCGACTGAAGCTGTACAAGGATAGTCGACCACCCACCGCAAAAAAAGAAGAAGGAAACAAGACTTAAAAGCATGCAACACGCCAGAGAGAGAAAGGCCACATGACGTTCAAAACATAAATTCAGCAAAGGCAAGGACAACGGTCACATACCAAAGAAAAATGAGCGAGAAACGAAAAGCCGACAAAAGCAGTATGACAGGTCAACACTAAGCGGAATTAAAGCACGGGAAGGACTGAGGGAACATCCCATTAAACACGCCAACTAGAGAGGGCCAAAACAAGCAAACTCAGGAAGATGAAGGGTCAAAGAAGATAGGGACCCAAAAGGGGCAGAAATAGACTACATAGTCGACCAACGGACAACCGAAACAAGCTATGGGAGCAAGGGAGACCGCCCCAAACCCCATCACACAGGAACCAGGGGGAAATAAGAGACCAGTCGTGTAGGAAGGAGGTGCACGCAAGAAATAAAAGGTGCAACGAGCATCGCTAGAATATACAATCATGAAGGAAGATGAGGAAATGATCGCCAAAATGGTCCAAGATTGCTTAGCAGAAGATTTCGATCATGCAACGCATCACAGGGATAAAATGCAAAAAGAGCTGACAGAATTGGGACAGTTCCTCAAGAAATTAGGGGAAGCACAGACATCAAGAAACAACAGAGGCACATATCCACCAACAATACAGGCCAAACAAAGAGTGGAGGTGGAAGAATGATACCCAGTGCACCCCATGCCACACGTAAACACAACAATTTACATCAAACCTAACATGTTGCACATGGATGAAATCGTGGGGAAAACACCCCTAAAGGATTTGGACCACATCCAATTAGTCTTGAAACAGATGTCATCAAAGGCACTACACAAATTGCAGGTTAGCATCGACCACAAGGTACAGGCTCGTGGACATAAAAAATTAGTCGAGCTACAACAAGCAGCAAAGAAGCGCGAGGTGCTGGAAAAAGTCTGTGAGCGGGCCAAGATTGAAAATCGGTAGGAAAAATAACGCATAAATGACCTAGAATGAAGAGTGGCAAGAGTTTTTGAGAAGCTCCCAAGCACCGTGCAATGGAATGAACTCCTGGTAGCAGGAACAAATGAACAGATTACGCAGGCAATTGATCAATATCAAAAGGAGATCGAGAATCTCCATGAATAGCTCACACCAACCACTCCCCCAGCACTAAAGGAGCAAAGGAAGCAGGAAGAAACAACGCAACTATAGGAGATGGAACAACAGGTCATCACAGCAGCTGAATTGCTCGATAAAGCAGTGCAACTTTGGACAAGGTTGGAGGAGGATCCACAGGTCCAACGTGTTGATGGGGCCTAAATCCCCTGACTCAACAGTAGGAACCAAACCCACCACTGAGGCCCAATTGGACTGTGCAGCATTTGGAGTGGAATGGTTCTCTAGATCTTGCGATCTGGCCAAATTATCGATGGGCTTTTGTATCTTTTGTTGGAGGCTCTTCCTCAGTTAGGACAATTATTTTTCTGTATTTCTCTTGGGTGGGGCTGGTGTGAGAGATGCAAGCCAGTATAAACCAACTTGACAAACAACAGGACAAAATTTTAAACTTATTGGGAAGAGGTCGAACTTGGGATAACCCGTTGCTTGAACATGTAGACAACGATTTTATGCCAAAAGGCCTAGTAATAATACATCAACCAAATGAACATCCAATTACTGTCTGAGAGAACTAATTAACAAAAAAAAAACACGTATGTAATCAAGATCATGGTAAGAAAAATAATTCATCTACCATAACATTCATCACATAACAACACAACGATTTATCTTCATCATTTAAAGCAAAGAACATCAAAACATTGCACCAGATAACTTGACAACAAAATCAATTGCTCTTACTCATTTATTGCAACGTTCATGGACCAAGAAAGGAAGTAATTCTTCTCCAACTCCAATCACATATATCTGATGAAGATAACTTGTCTTTGGTCCAGAAGGACTTCTCAATTCATAACAGTCTCAAAATAATTATCAACAACCAAAAGAAATATTTCTTGCAACAACCATCGACCTTTGACTCATTGGTCAATGTCTCTATTTATAATATAAAGTTTAACAGTAATTAACGACTAAATACAATTTGAGCTAATAAAAAATCACCACATGGCGTTATCATTTAACAGTATTTCAACAGTCCACCCGAGATGTTTCTTGAAAAGGGTGGATTCTTTCATAATCAGACCATTTGATAAAGATTTCTTCACAGGTGTTGGCCCATGGAAATCTGTGTTGTTCCATTAGAGATGCATATATACTTCTGATGTCTATCGCATGTGCCCGATACTTTGCGAGACTAAAGTTCAATTGCTGAAGCATGGTTCGGTCTTTGATTGGAATTCCTACGAACTATTGCACTTGCCCTGGCTTTGCATTGGTGACCTTTGCACATTCTTCAACCCATAACTCATCTTGTTCGACGCATAGATTGATTATTTCATTTAGGTCGATCAACACATCAAGGGTGCCGAAATCGGGGAGCCCAACATACTTCATCACTTCGGTGATTCAGTTTTGGTGTTTCTTTCGGTTCTTCGGCGGGGTCATAGGACAGACTCTAGTCGGTAATCAGGAAGGTTCTTCCTACAATTAAAACAGAAGTAGTTTAGTGATTAAGCAACCTATGATAAGACATAAACAAACAAAAGGATTAACACGTAGCTTGCTAGTCTCAGTCATTTTTAATACTGACGTGATCCCAAACACTACCTTTGGGTGATTTGTGAAGTCGCCGCTCCTCTTTGGTTTAAATGAATACATCAGCATGCCATAGCGTGGCTAATCAAGTATGATAGACATGAATGTATAAATTATCATAGTAATTACTTGACCTTTGGGGTCGAAAAAAAGGCATCGAGGACGAGTTATGCGCGTGTGTGCTCCCAAGAGGTCGGATATCATACAGAGAAATCCATTAAATGCCTCCAGAACCCATACCACCAGGTGTGCCAAGCATCATTCATCAATAACGGAGGTTCAAAAGTTTAAAAGGATCGAAAGGATCGCACCGCACGTTTTCCTGCAACCTCGATCGACGGTGCTTTCATGTTCTGGATTGCATCCATCGATCAGTTGTGGCGTGCCAATTTCTCAAACATCATGTCGCGGGGCACAGGTATTATGTTGGCACACCTAGTGTCGCTCCTTGATTTCTCTATAAATTCTAGGAGCTTTGTGGGAAATTCTACGTATATGTCGAGCTCGTATTCCCTAGAATTTTGGTTCGGTAAGTTCATCTTGGTGAAGTCCCATTCATAAATTATTTATCATCTGTGGATGCCTTGAGTTCCTTACACTTTTTCAATTATGGGATCCCCTTCAAACACGGGATGAGGTCTATGAGGCAGCCGGAGTGTCAGCTCTCAACCCCAACATGCCTGGGACTGTTTCTTGTTGGCTTCTTGTGTTCTTGAGATTCCAACGATAGGTACAGGTATCTTCTTAGAGGCAGTGTCATCATCCACAGAGGAGATTGGGATGGTCACAAATACATCCAAAAGAGCCATGCTGGAGACTGTGCCTTCTCCGGGTCTGAAACCGAGGAGAAGAGGAAGGCCTAGGAAGAAATCTCGAGAAGGGGAGGAGGACCACCCCAAGGACGAACTGAGTGCACATCCAACCCTTGAGGAGTCTGTGATGCTTACCAACCATTCAGAGTTGGTCGGGACCGCTCGCAAAGGAGGCAAGAGAAGAAAGGGGAGGGAAGAAGCGTCGGGTACTCCCATAGAAAATTCCGCTCAACAATTAGAGCGGGCTCAACTTGCAATAGCCTAGCTTTATCAAGAGAATAGAGAACTGCGACGTCAATTGGCGGTGAAAACCCAGGGGATATCGCTGTCGCAAGGTTGCGCAGGAAGCACCGTTTGGTTGTAGAGACAACTTCGGGAAGCACAAGACACGATTGTGCAGTTGCCAAACATATAGTTGGTGGATTCTCGCTCTGTGTTCTTGGAAGTGTTGCTTAACACCTCTTTGTCTTTCTTCTTTTGTAAAATTTTGTAATCTTATGGCGACCGAGCCGGTTAGCCGAGTTGTCGGGGTTGTCTATTCGCATGTAAACCAAGCCTGGCGGAAGTTTTGATTGTGTATATAAAAAGAAAAGAAGGTGTTTGAATGTATCATGCTTATTTCAGATGTGAATCAAACGTGTATTCTTATTCAGTTCTTTCACGTAAATTATTAGATTTTTTTTGGGATCATGGTTACTACGTTGTGAGTCTGTTAATGCTTTTCTTTGTAAAATCTTTGATATCAATTAATACTTACGTGGAATTATCGACTTTGGTTATTGAAAACATTTAATCATGGAAAGACATTTAGCTAGTGGATAAGAATCATACTTGAATTCTTACTTGCACCGAGAGTTCTTGAGAAAAGACTAGAGGCCACCGTTGCCGATACCGGGTGACATCGGATTAATTATCATGTTAGGGAAACAATTAGTTCGCCCTCACCGATACCGAACTTGTTTTGGGAGTTCGACGGTCAGCAGTGTCACTTTTATCTATGTGTGGCACTTACAATCGCACTTTTCTACTGAACCTGAGAAGATCGGCCTTCGGTGAAATCCTTTTCGAGGTTGTTCGTAAGAAAGAAACACTACTATCGTCCGACGCCGACGAAGGTCGACACTCGGCTTCTTTGACTTCCCAAACGATTTCGCCACCTTAATCTTTCACCAATGCCAAACTCCTCAAGTGAGCAGGGAGAATTCTGGGTCGCTAATTCCTTGAGCAGTCGTTGTGTCTCTTAAGATGGTTCTTTGTTGTATGTTTGAGAGAAACTTAAGACATGAAACGTATAAGATAAGCGGATTATCAGTTTCAAACCAAGGTGAAAACAATCAAAGGTAGAAAATAAAGTGGTACCCAAAAGGAAATGGTCACAGAACTTTTAGGGTGTGTTGAGCACTCAACAAATGGTGATTCATTGGGCGAACACAAAATCTCAGTCCCATAAGACAGATATCTCCGATCCTTCTTTTATTTGTGCTAACTGGAATTATATCTGTGTGTGTGTATATATATATATATTATTAGTATTATTATTGGAAGTACTGCTTTAGGGCTTGACCATTCAATGGGAGAACGTTAGGTTCCCCTCTTAGATTTTGCAACCGATAAGTATCTACCCCAATCTTCTCAACCACCTGAAAAGGCCCAAGCCATAGGCTCTGAAAATTGGAATGCTTCCCTTTGGGTTCATTTACCCTATCCCACTTTAGAACTAAGTCTCCTACTTCAAATTTTTTTTCTTTAGCTTTATCTTTATCGAACCATCTTTTCACTATCTGCTGATGGGATGAAAATTTAGACTTATCCTTTTCCCTCTCTTCCTCCAGCATGAGCAGAGTGTTGATTCTTTATTGCATGGCCAAGGATGTTTCATCGTTAGAATCTTGGGCCAATCGGAGAGATGGTAGATAAAGACCGTTCGGGAGAATGGCTTTTTGTCCGTAGACCAGGAAGTATGGGGAATTCCCTATGGCTTCTTTGGGTGTGACCCTATCATCCCATAGGGAATTATGGAGTTGGTTATGCCAATTTCTATGGTTATCCGCAACCATCTTCTTTAGTATCCTTACCAGGTTCTTATTGGTTGATTCCGCCACACTGTTTCCCTGAGGGTAATAATTTGTAGAGTACTTGATTATGATTCCTTTGTCCAGAATGAACTCTATCAATAGGGTAGAAGAGAAGTAGGATGCATTATCTAAGACCAGAACATAAGGGACACCAAACCTCATAATTAGTTGTTGTTCTATAAATTGGATGACTATTTTCTCATTTACATGGGTCAGAGGAATGGCCTCAACCCATTTTGTGAAATAGTCAGTGGCAGTAAGAATGTACTTGTGAAATTTCAAAGATTATACAAAGAAAAACATTAATAGACTCACGACGTAGTAACCATGATCCCAAAAAAAATCTAATAATTTACGTGAAAGACCTGAATAAGAATACACGTTTGATTCGCATCCGAAAGAAGCATGATACATTCAAACACCTTCTTTTCTTTTTATATACACAATCAAAAATTCCACCATGCCTGGTTTACATATGAATAGACAACCCCGACGACTCGGATAACCGACCTGGTCACCATAAGATTACAAAATTTTACAAAAGAAGAAAGACAAAGAGGTGTTAAGCAACACTTCCAAGAACACAGAGCGAGAACCTGCCAACTATATGTCTCTTGTGCATTGGTCCTCTCTCAGATTGTCTTTCGCACTTTGTGATGTCTTATGCTCCGCTGTCATTGCCATCCGTTGTGCCTCGCGTAACTACACAATCGTGTTTTGTGCTTCCCAAAGTCGTCTCTGCAGCTAAACGGTGCTTCATGTGCGACCTTGCGACAGTGGTATCCCCTGGTTTTTCACCACCAATTGACGTCACAATTCTCTATTCTCTTGGTAAAGCTCAACTATTACAAGTTGAGCCTGTTCTAATTGCTAAGCGGAATTTTCTACGGGAGTACCTGACGCTTCTGCCCTCCCCTTTCTTCTCCTGCCTCCTTTTCCAGTGGTCCCGACCAACCTTGAACGGTTGGTAATAATCACAGACCCCTCAAGGGTTGGATGTGCACTCAATTCAGCCTTGGGGTGGTCCTCCCCTCTTTCCCGAGATTTCTTCCTAGGCCTTCCTCTTCTCCACAGTTTCGGACCTAGAGAACGCACAGTCTCCAGCATGGCTCTTTTGGACATATCTACGACCATCCCAAGCTCCTCCGTGGACGCTGACACTACCTCCAGGCAGATACCTGTACCTCTCGTTGGAATCTCAAGAACACAAGAATCCAACAAGAAAGAGTCCCAGGCACACTGGGGCTGAGACCTGGCACTCTGGTTGCCTCATAGACCTTGTCTCGTGTTTGAAGGGGATCCCATAATTGTAAAAGCATAAGGAACTCAAGGCGTTCACAGATGATAAAGAATTTATGAATGGGACTTCTCCAAGATGAAATTACCAAACTAGAATTCCATGGAATACGAGCTCGACATATACGTAGAATTTCTCACAAAGCTCCCTGAATTTATAGAGAAATCAAGGAGCGACACTAGGTGTGCCAACATAATGTCCGTGCCTCGTGACATGATTTTTGATAAATTGGCACACCATAATTGATCAATGGATGAAATCCATAACATGAAAGCGTCGTCGATCGAGGTTGCAGGAAAATGTGCGGTGCGATCCTTTCGATTCTTTTGAACTTTTGAACCTTCGTTATTAATGAATGATGCTTGGCATGCCTGGTGGTATGGGTTCTGGAGGCATTTAATGACTTTATCTTTACGATATCCAACCTATTGGGAGCACACATGCGCATAAATCGTCCTCGACGCCTTTTTTTCGACCCCAAAGGTCAAGTAATTACTATGATAATTTATACATTCATGTCTATCGTACTTGATTAGCCACAATATGGCATGTTGATGTATTCATTTAAACCAAAGAGGAGTTGCAGCTTCACAGGTCACCCAAAGGCAACGTTTGTGATCATGTAAGTATTAAAAATGACTGAGACTAGAAGCTACACATGTACGTGTTAATATTTTTGTTTGTTTATGTCTTATCATAGGTTTCTTAATCGCTAAACTTCTTCTGTTTTAATTGGAGGAAGAACCTTCTCGATTACCGACTAGAGTCTGTCCTATGACCCTGCCGAAGAACCAAAAGAAACATCAAAACTGAATCACCGAAGCGATGAAGCATGTCGGGCTCCCTAATTTCGGCACCCCCGATGTGTTGATAGACCTAAACCAAATAATCAAGTTGTGCGTCGAACAAGATGCGTTATGGGCCAAATAATGTGCAAAGGTCATTGATGCAAAGCCAGGGCAAGTGCAACAATTCGTAGGACTTTCGATCAAAGCCCGAACCATGCTTCAACAATTGAACTCCAGTCTCACAAAGTATCTGGTGCACGTGGCAGAAATTAGAAGGATATATGCGGCTCCAATGGAACAACACAGATTTCCATGGGCCAACACCTGTGAAGAACTCTTTATCAGTTCGATGGTTGTTGCAAGAACTCTTTCTTTTGGTTGTTGATAACTATTTTGAGACTGCTATGAATTGAGAAGTCCTTCTGGACCAAAGACAAGCTATCTTCATCAGATGTATGTGATTGGAGTTGGAGAAGAATTACTTCCTTTCTTGTTCCATGAACGTTGCAGTAAATGAGTAAGAGCAATTGATTTTATTGTCAAGTTATCTGGTGCAATGTTTTGATGTTGTTTGCTTTAAATGATGAAGATAAATCGTTGTGCTGTTATGTGATGAATGTTATGGTAGATGAATTATTTTTCTTACCGTGATCTTCATTACATATGTGTTTTCTTTCTATTAATTAGTTCTCTCAGACATTAATTGTATGTTCATTTGGTTGATGTATTATTACTAGGCCTTTTGGCATAAAATCGATGTATATATGTTCGAGCAACGGGTTATCCCAAGTTCGACCTCTTCCCAATAAGTTTAAACTGTTGTCTTGTTGTTTGTCAAGTTGGTTTATACTGGCTTGCATCTCTCACACCAGCCCCACCCAAGAGAAATACAGAAAAAAAATTGTCCTAACTGAGGAAGATCCTCCAACAAAAGATACAAAATCCCATTGATAATCTGGCCAGATCGCAAGATCTGGAGAACCATTCCACTCCAAACATTGCAGAGTCTAATTGGGCCTCAGTGGCGGGTTTGGTTCTTGTTGTTGAGTCAGGGGATTTATGCCCCATCAACAAAACTAGCTCTAGAAGGAGGGCCTGAAGAATGAATGGCCGAGTATATAAGTTATATAAACATTTCAAATAGCCTACAAATTCGTAATGACCCACATGCATGGCTAGTCATCCTATAGACAACCCACATTTACTGAGTATTCCTGAAGTGGGTAGCTCACCCCATTCCAAGGGAGAACCCTTTCACCCTGAAATACCTTATGCCCTCTCTCACGAGGAAGTGAATCAGTTTAGGAGAATTACTAGAGCCTACGCCCAGAAAATCGACATGTTTCCCTTCACTCCTATCCTCCCTCGAAGAAAACAACAAAGCAGGCTAGTAGTTAGCACTCCCGACGAAGTTTTCGTACACTCCGTCGAAGACTTAATATATTTTGTGATTACCGAAATCCAAGAACCTCTTGACCTAATACCCAAGACGCCAACTGGAAACATCTCTGAGCCAGATGAACTTTCGTAAGAGGAAGAGCCTGACGCAGACTCTGAAGATATGGAAGGGAACAATGGTCGTGAGGAGGAAAGAGAAGTTCCACTTCAAGACAACCAACCTTGGTTGGTCGGGGACACCGTGGCCATCCCTGGATGACTACACAATCTCCCTCGGCACCCGGAGAAGCTGATCCCCAAGTATGATCTTGAAACCTCAGGATTGCCCGAAGATCATATCAAGAAATTCCTACTCATGATCAGGCTTATGAACGTTCAACATGACGATGTAGTATGCAAACTTTTCCCCTACATGTTTGAGAATTTAGCCTCCACGTGGTATTTTGATTTTCCAGTAGGATCCATAACCAGCTAGATTAAGTTCCAAAAGTATTTTTTAGACAAATTTGTTGAAGAAACTACCACGGGAGCCCTGATAGCTGAACTATTCGCATCCACCATGACCCCAAAAGAGAGGGTCAAATATTTCAATCAAAGATTCAAGACTATCCTAAACAAATTTCAGCTCGTGGCGAAACCAAATCAAGAGTTACAAATCGAGGTTTATGCCAATGCGCTTCCGGCCTCTATTTTCATGTTCGTTAAAAGAGCTACTAGGAAAACCCTTGCGGAGAATTTCAAAGAGGCAAATATGATAGAGTTCCAGATGAAAGGATGTAAAGAAGGTCATGCCTCTCTAGTGATAAAAGAAATTCATCCCCCTCCCAAGAGAGGACTCCTTTTGACGAGACCACTGGGGAAATTGGCTGAACCAACTCCCAATAAGGGTAATGGAGATATAGAAGACCTACAACGTATGGTCAAGAAACTATCAAATGAGATTATAGATATGAAAAGAAATGCAGGTGAGGGAAACCAAGGCCAAAGGCCCTATAAACCTTTCTTTAAAAGAAACCATCCTTTCAAAGCAATTGAACCTCCCCTAGCCAACCTAAACATTGATCTAGGGAATGTGGCATCTGANATTATAGATATGAAAAGAAATGCAGGTGAGGGAAACCAAGGCCAAAGGCCCTATAAACCTTTCTTTAAAAGAAACCATCCTTTCAAAGCAATTGAACCTCCCCTAGCCAACCTAAACATTGATCTAGGGAATGTGGCATCTGATTCTTTCTTTACTTACCACCAAGAGAACCACTCAGAAAGGGAATTCCCTCAATGGGCCCACACCATGAATTTAATGGCCAATCATTTTCTCAACAAAGTCTCCCTGACCAAACCATCAAGCAGTTTGGCCTTGAATATTGTTGATCAGGAAGAGGTTGACCCACCACAAGACACAACCATGCTGATATGAGATCCTGATGTGATCGCATCTTTGGATGATCTATTTGAGTCTCGGGAACAACCTGTATAGGTATCGGCAGTAAAAACACGTAGTAAGGGTCAACTCGGCCCAAAAGATATCGATGCCACCTGTGCCTCGCAAAGTAAGTTAACTCTCGATTGCCAGAAAATACATTTCGCTCCCGGTAAAAATCCTATAAGCATCCATACTCAGGATTCTCCTAATTTAGATTACAATGTAGTAGAATATTTGAAGAAGTTGAAATCCAATGTGTCGGTTATGGACATATGTAGAATCCCTCAGCATAAAGACCTTATGTTGCAAGCTCTGAATTCGGTAGAAAACCCGACCATCAGCGATAGTCAGAGGAAGAATCTACCCCCTACATATTTAGCAAGCAAACCAACCATAAACACCTACTCAGGAGGTAGGAGAGAGAGGCCTTTCGTACCACCTTTCCTTTTAACATTAGAAGTATTCAATAGGAATCTCCACAATTGTCTGGTGGATTTCGGAGCATCTTCTAATGTCATGCCCTTGGTCGTTTGTAATAAATTAGGTGTTGTCCCTCTAAAAATTGATAAGCATATCATACAACTAGATAGGACCCATGTCAAGGTCATGGGGGAAATCAAAGATGTGATGATCAAGATAGCCACTCATCCTAATTTCATGCAGGTGATTGACATCATTGTGGTGGATATCCCTAAGGCATATGGGCTATTATTTAGCCAAAATTGGTCTGAAAAACTAAATGGATATTTTAGCATAGACTGGACACACCTTTGGCTACTACTAAAAGGATATAATAACATGATCAGGATCAATAGGGAGAGATACCCAAAGCATACGGTCACTGATCTAGAAACCCCGAACGAACCTGCCTCTACCGATTTCCCCATATTGGGAAATTATTCATGTGATTCTCACTTCAGAAACTTTGCTCCTCTCCTATCCAATGTTTTGCTTACTCAAAAATCTGAAATGGTCTTCCAAGAAGAATCCCCGATTCCAATAGAAGATTATCTCTTTTGTCAAAGCCCCGCGCTAGGACTACCGCAAGAAAAGATCGGAGAACAAAACCCCGGTGATAGGAGAGAAAGGAGCCACTGTTTCTCGCAAATCTAGACCCTCTATTTTGATGGATTCAAATCACAAGAAGGGTCAGGAGTAGGGTGCATCCTTATCGATCAGAAAGGTAAACATCATTTCTTGTCTTGTAGACTAGAATTTGAATGCACCAACAATACCGTCGAGTATGAAGCGCTAGTACAAG
The DNA here is from genome assembly GCA_010110895.2 of Picea sitchensis. NCBI lineage: Eukaryota > Viridiplantae > Streptophyta > Pinopsida > Pinales > Pinaceae > Picea > Picea sitchensis. The sequence continues at coordinate 36,978 of SNQJ01S0066373.1, read as the reverse complement.
GATTAAAGAAAGCCATAGATCTGGGCGTCAAGGAACTGCAAGTTTTTGGAGATTCTGAAATCATTGTTAGACAAGTAAGGAATACTATATATTGCAATTCACCTCATCTTAAGAACTACCAACAGGAGGTCCATCGGTTAATAGAACACTTTGAGGCATTCAATATCACTGCAATTCCCAAAGAAAATAATGTTCTTGCCGACTCCTTAGCCACAACCGCTTCTAGACTATCACCTTTAGAGGATTATGAAGCCTCTCGATTCACTGTGGAACTTCTCTACAAGCCATCGATACCTAATAACATCTCTAATTGGAAAGTCTTTGAAGGAGATGAACAGATCATAAGTTTCTTAACCAATCAAGACAATTTCAAATATCTTGCCATCGACGATGAAGAATTCCAAGAGAAACTAACAGAAGTTGATTCTCGGGCAGGCCATCATATGGATAAATCAAAGGCTCACACAATTCCAAAAGGGATAACTAACCTAGAGAATCTGTTTGATCTAATGGAACGATTTAAAGAACCCAAAAATTCAAAAACCGGTAGCTCTTGTCCCCTCCATGAAACGATAAATCTTGGGACCCTAGAAAACCCAAAGCGTGTAAATCTCGGCAAAACTATATCTAAGGAAGAGAGGAAAGCCTACCTCAAATTATTCAGACAATACCAGGATGTTTTCTCTTGGTCCTATAAATATTTAAAAACGTATGACCCCCGCATTATTCAGCACACCATCTCGTTGAAGCCCGAAATGAAGCCTTTCCAACATAAACTCCGAAAGTATCATCCATCCCTAGAACCTCTCATGTATCAGGAGTTAAGGAAGCTTTTAGATGCGAATATAATTTTCCAAGTTAGGCATTATGCTTGAGTAGCAAATCTCGTTCCAGTGACAAAAAAAATTAGGAGAAATTCGACTATTTGTAGATTTTCGAAACCTCAACAGAGCTTCAGAAAAGGACAATTATCCCATCCCACCGATGGAGTAACTCCTACAGACCATGTTGGGTTCGACGATTTTCTCTCTGTTGGATGGTTTCTCAGGGTACAATCAAGTGTTGGTTTCAGAGGAAGATCGACTAAAACTACCTTCCGAACCAAGTGGGGAACCTTCGCTTATAAATGCATGCCTTTCGGCTTAATTAATGCGGGAGTGACCTTCCAGAGGGCCATGGAAGTGGATTTTCGGGGACTTATAAATAAGTGTGTGGTAGTATATTTAGATGACGTAACAGTGTATTTGAAGAATATAGAAGAACACATCCAACACTTAACTCAGATTTTTTAGAGATGCAGGAAATACGGTATATCATTGAATCCTAAGAAAACTATCTTCGGTGTCGAGGATGGTAAATTGTTGGGTCATGTTATATCTCAAGGGGGGATTCGCATAGATCACAAAAGGATTAAAGCCATAGCTCAACTTCTGCTACCCTACAATAAGAAGGCCATGCAATCCCTTTTCGGGCAAATCAACTTCGTGAGGAAATTATCTCCCGACTTCGCCGAAATTATCAAACCCTTACAAAAGATGATTCGTAAAGATGTCGAACTTAAGTGGGATGATGAACGAAAAAATGATTTCAAAAACATCAAGGCTGCCATATCCCAAGCAGCGGTGTTGCGAAGTCCCGATTTCAATAAAGACTTTAATATTTATACTTTCACCTTTGACCAATCGCTAGTCGCGGTTTTGACTCAGAAGGATGATGACAACAACAAATCCCTAGTGTCATTTATGAGTACCAACCTTCAAGTAGTTGAGCTCAATTATCCTGCCATAGACAAACAAGCCTACGTGGTCTATAAGGCACTAAAACATTTCAGGTCTTACATCCTCAAGAATCACACTAAGGTGATTGTGTTGCACCTTGCGGTCCGATCCTTGTTTACCCAATAAGAAATGGGAGAAATAAGAGGGAACTGGATGGTCGTAGTCTAGGAATTTTATCTAGATATAAAACCCACCAAAATAGTAAAGGGGTAAGGTTTTTGCAAGCTCGCAACCAAAGCCCAAGATCAAGTAAATGAAGATCCCAGGTGGGAGAATGAAATAACACTTTGGTGTGGAGAAGCAACATACATTTCCCTAGGACGAGACTCCTAGTACATGGATTTAACTTATCTACTGCACCATGAGACTTGTCCCGAAAGCCTCAACCCCAAATAAAGGAGAGCCCTCATATTAAAATCTGCGCAATACTGCCTTATAAATTTGGTACTCTTCTGGATCAACTATGATGGGGTATTGTTGAGATGTCTCGAATGGGAAGACGCCGATAAAGTGTTGAAGGAAATCCATGATGGTCCCGCCAGAGGACATTTTGCGGGGAACACCACCACTCATAAAATCCTAAGAGCCGACTATTATTGGCCCACTTTGTTCAAAGACGCTCATGCTTATGCTAGGAATTGTAGGACTTGTCAAATAAGTGTTGGCAAGGAGAGAAGGGCGACAATCCCACTTCAACCTGTGACTGTCTCTAGACCTTTTGAGTAGTGGGGGTTGGATATCATAGGATAAATTACGCCCAACTCTTTGAAATTGCACAAGTACATTCTTACTGCCACTGACTATTTCACAAAATGGGTTGAGGCCATTCCTCTGACCCATGTAAATGAGAAAATAGTCATCCAATTTATAGAACAACAACTAATTATGAGGTTTGGTGTCCCTTCTATTCTGGTCTTAGATAATGCATCCTACTTCTCTTCTACCCTATTGATAGAGTTCACTCTGGAAAAAGGAATCATAATCAAGTACTCTGCAAATTATTACCCTCAGGGAAACAGTGTGGCAGAATCAACCAATAAGAACCTGGTAAGGGTAAGGATACTAAAGAAGATGGTTGCAGATAACCATAGAAATTGGCATAACCAACTCCATAATTCCCTATGGGATGATAGGGTCACACCCAAAGAAGCCATAGGGAATTCCCCATACTTCCTGGTCTACGGACAAAAAGCCATTCTCCCGAACGGGATTTATCTACCATCTCTCCGATTGGCCCAAGATTCTAACGATGAAACATTCTCGGCCATGCAACAAAGAATCAAGACTCTGTTCATGCTGGAGGAAGAGAGGGAAAAGGATAAGTCTAAATTTTCATCCCATCAGCAGATAGTGAAAAGATGGTTCAATAAAGATAAAGCTAAAGAAATTTTTTTTGAAGTAGGAGACTTAGTTCTAAAGTGGGATAGAGTAAATGAACCCAAAGGGAAGCATTCCAATTTTCGGAGCCTATGGCTTGGGCCTTTTCAGGTGGCTGAGAAGATTGGGGTAGATACTTATCGATTGCAAAATCTAAGAGGGGAACCTGACGTTCTCCCATTGAATGGTCAAGCCCTAAAGCAGTACTTCCAATAATAATACTAATAATATATATATATACACACACACACACACATAGATATAATTCCAGTTAGCATAAATAAAAGAAGGATCAGAGATATCTGTCTTATGGGATTGAGATTCTACGTTCGCCCAATGAATCGCCATTTGTTGAGTGCTCAACACACCCTAAAAGTTTTGTGACCATTTCCTTTTGGGTACCACTTTGTTTTCTACCTTTGATTGTTTTCACCTTGGTTTGAAACTGATAATCCGCTTATCTTATATGTTTCATGTATTAAGTTTCTCTCAAACATACAACAAAGAACCATCTTAAGAGACACAACAACTTCTCAAGGAATTAGCGACCCAGAATTCTCCCTGCTCACTTGAGGAAACATATAGTTGGTGGGTTCTCGCTCTGTGTTCTTGGAAGTGTTGCTTAACACCTCTTTGTCTTTCTTCTTTTGTAAAATTTTGTAATCTTATGGCGACCGAGCCGGTTAGCCGAGTTGTTGGGGTTGTCTATTTGTATGTAAACCAAGCCTGGCGGAAGTTTTGATTGTGTATATAAAAAGAAAAGAAGGTGTTTGAATGTATCATGCTTCTTTCAGATGTGAATCAAATGTGTATTCTTATTCAGGTCTTTCACGTAAATTATTAGATTTTTTTTGGGATCATGGTTAGTACGTCATGAGTCTGTTAATTATTTTCTTTGTAAAATATTTGATATCAATTAATACTTACATGGAATTATCGACTTTGGTTATTGAAAACATTTAATCATGGAAAGACATTTAGCTAGTGGATAAGAATCATACTTGGATTCTTACTTGCATCGAGAGTTCTTGAGAAAAGACTAGAGGCCACTGTTGCCGATACCAAGCGACATCGGAGTAATTATCATGTCAAGGAAAAAATTAGTTCACCCTTGCCGATACCGAACTTGTTTCGGGAGTTCGATGGTCGGCAGTGTCACTTTTATCTATGTGTGGCACTTACAATCGCACTTTTATGCTGAAACTGAAAAGATCGGCCTTCGGCGAAATCCTTTTCGAGGTTGTTCGTAAGAAAGAAACACTACTATTGTCTGACGTCGACGAAGGTCGACACTCAGCTGCTTTGACTTCCCAAACAATTTTTGCCACCTTAATCTTTCACCGATGCCAAACTCCTCAAGTGAGCAGGGAGAATTCTGGGTCGTTGATTCCTTGAGTAGTCGTTGTGTCTTTTAAGATGGTTCTTTGTTGTATGTTCAAGAGAAACTTAAGACATAAAATGTATAATATAAGTGGATTATCATTTTCAAATCAAGGTGAAAATAATCAAAGGTAGAAAACAAAGTGGTACCCAAAAGGAAATGGTCACAGAACTTTTAGGGTGTGTTGAGCACTCAACACAATGTTGGGACAAGGAAGAGGAAAGGATCAATGCAATGATCCAAGAAATCAAACAAAGGCAGAAGACCATACCAATCCCAGAACGAGTCAAAGGGACACAAGAGATAAAGAAGATGCAGGCATAACTTATCACTGTGCAAACACATAAACAAGAGCGCTAGGCTCAAATAGAACCACTGCAGGAACGGGTAGCAGAAATACTTGCACAGGCAGAAGGAGATAAAACACAAATATCGTAGACCCAGACCGAATGTGCATGATTGTTGACTGATGAAGTGGTAGTTCAGGTAGTAGACACCATCAAGGATAAGACTGCGCAGGCACTGATAAAAGAAATAAAGCTCAAGGAAAAGTTCCAGATGATCAGCAAGGAGATCGAAGAAACTTAGAAGGATAAGGTGACTCAGGACGAGTCACATGTCAGTGTTGGGAGCCTGTTGGCACCAGGCCAAAGTGGAAAGAAGGATTATTGTGAGAAATAAAGCGTGCAGAAATGAAAGTAACAGCTGGAAGGTAACAAAGCACACGCGCATGCAAGAAAGCGTGCACAAGGAAAACGACAGTTGGAGGAAGAACAACACGCGTGCATGGGAAGAAGACCTAATATCGGTAGGGTTAGGGTTTTGGTAATACATTGTAAATAGATGAAGATCCCGATATATATAAATAGAGATACACAGGTATCATAGAGAGGTTGATTCACTTTTGTATTAGTTCATTTTTTGTAAATACTCTATAGTAGCTAGATACGGGTTGATGCGTTATGTAATATGGTCATGGACCAATTTTGTAAGTTGTTGAGCTAGAACAAAGGAGAGGAGGAAGATATGGGGATTAGATCGTGGGTTGTGGAGCCTGGTGCGATCTAGTTCACCTCATACGGATCTTACCCATCAGAGGGAATTGTAAGCGCACGACGTTGGAAATGCATAACTGTCATAATAAAAGAGCCAAGAGCCAAATATTTGTGGATGTAGCCCAGGAGGGGGTGAACCACGGTAATATCTGTGTAATGTGATGAATGTATGTACCTCTTTGCTTCTTTCATTAGTTCATTGTTATGCTTAATAAATGATTTAATATATTGTTATGAATTATGATTATGTTGTTCGGGAATTAAACTGTGAAATGGAAACGTGCACCCGTGAGGAATAAGTAGATTACATTCACAGTTCATAGCGTATGGCTCTGGTTAACAAACCCTTATCTCATACTCAATCCTAGGTTGTAAACACCTGAGTCTTACAACCACCGATTTAAAGCTATCTTGGGTGAGACTACAAAATACATTATGTGTACTGTGTTGCCTTCTGGTTTACCAGGAGGGCCGATAGTCTTAGAGGCTTTGTTGGAAACCCGAAAGACATGAACCCTGGGTCAGTAACTCGAATAGTAGAAGAGGGCGGTTGAAAACCAACAATGGGACTCAAAGCTCAAATTTTCTATGTGGGCTGACATAGTGACAACAAAAAGGTCTTTGAGCGTCTCTCCTTTTCAGCTTGTGTATGGGATTGAGGTAGTTCTCTCTTCTCAGCTCGCCTTGCTTGTGGAGAAATCATTTCAAGATTACCAGGGTGAGCCTAATGACATGACCAGAAGGATTCTGCAGCTGGTTGAAGCGCAGCAGGCGAGGGAACAACTTCTGAACGTAGTGCATGACCAACAACAGAGGACCAAGTAGGATTTTGACAGAAAGGTGAGAAAAGAAAGTTCCAAATAGGAGATCTGGTACTAAAATGGGATGCTCCTAAGCAGGACAAAGGTAATCACAGTAAATTTGAAGCCTTGTGGATAGGCCCTTTCAAAATATCTGAGATATTTCCTAATAATACTTACAGGTTGTAGAATTTGGAAGGCGAAGGATTTTTCAATTGCCCTGTAAATGGGCATTTTTTGAAGAAGTTCTTTAATTGAGCCATGAGACGTGGCTCCCATGTCCTTGTAATTATTGTTTTTCTTTTATTTTCAGTTTTAACAGGTGACTCCATAACCTAATAGTAAGTCATTGAAGCTACAAAAGAGGTCTTGGAATCTCACAGGGAGCAAGCCATCCCCCATGGAGCCTAATGTTATCAAATTTATTTGTAGGGGGGTGTTTTCCCTAAAAAGTTGACCCCTTGGCGAAAAAAATGGAAAGAAGTGGGCTAAAAACCCACAAAATCCCACTTCTCCTAAGTTTTATGAGCCTAGGTGTGTCATGATAAGTAGCATGTATATCTCGGTGGATGAGATCCACACGACCAGATTTACGGTGCAAGATCCATATCAGACACCCCCCCAACGTTATGTCATTAACGGTGGGGGGGGAGGGTCCGATATCATGGTTTTCAAATGTGGGCCCACCACTATTGTGGAGCCTCTTCATGAACTTGGACCCCCCCCTCCCCCCCCTCGACATTATGTCGTTAATGGTGGGGGGGG
>SNQJ01S0066373.1:0-21092 GCA_010110895.2 Picea sitchensis | reverse complement strand
GATCATGGGTATGCCTGCCTCAAAGAGACAATTGTTATTTTGCAGATGGCACCTCCCGAACTCTAGTCCCAGGCTCACTCATTTTCGTACATTGGTGAACATTTTTCAATGTATTTCGGCCATCAGATGCTCTTCTGACCTCACACATTAGGGGACATCTTTTATAACCCTAAATTTCTCTACACATGCATACATGGCCTTTGGCCCTCTTACTTGCATTTTTTTCCAAAGCACTACTGAGTTGCTCTTCTTAAAAACCATGTTTTTGAAGATGTACGCACCCTACACCATTACTGCCCACATACATACGCTATTTTCACCACTACATCTCGCGTACATACACATGTTGCACCATCACATCCCACGTATACTTGCAAAAGTTGCAAAAAGTAAAAAGTTGCAAGGAATTCGTTGAGATTATGAGCTATTGGGTAGTTTCCCAACTAATACACCTGCTATAGCACGTCACCCAACCGAATAACCATCATTTTCCCATATAAAAGGAGGTGTTGGGGTCTCATTTTACACCTAGACATAAGAACAGTGAAACTCTGCCCATTTTCACATCCCCTCCTTGCCCAAGTTATTGTAGCCCTTTTCTGAGAATTGCTCCAGCATTCCCTCATTTTCCCATTCTTCCTCCATTAGAAGCCATTCACTTCCCAAGAAGAGATCAGAAGGTTGAGAGGAGAAGCTTATACAAAGGTGCACTTGGAGCTTGGTGAAGAGGAGCCCGGACTAGGTTCGCGGACGGTAGCTGAATTTGATTGTAAAGGTATAATCATTGAGTTATTAATAAAAGAATTACTTTTCCTGACCCAAATCATGGTGTACTGAATGATTTTATTGGTTTATGTTTTGACATTCTAACACCTAACCCTAATTTATATATGGAATAACATGCTTGTCATTTCTTGTTTTTCAATCTTTGGATGCAGGTCATCCCTGGGAGGAGATGTGCAGACAGCGAAACTTCCAAGCATGAGGAGGTCATCACCAGATGTGGTATTCGAGGTATAGTTACCTGATTTCCTTTTTCTTTCTTTCTTCATATGATTTTTGGTATGTTTGGGGTAGTTTAGAGAAGTAGTTGACTTTTAGACGGTTAATTGATCTACCTACATTCTGAACCCTGGTGTAGTCATAGGGGGGTTTTTCCCTCTAGCAATTCGTCTCAACTTACATTGCATACCTTCATCAATGAATGCTCTATTATCTTATTCAATGATTCTATAGTCCCATTTTCTTGAGTATTGTACCGTGTGCTCTTTTGGTTATGAACCTGGAATTCCTCTTTCAAAGCAGCAATTGTCCTATTCAAAAAATGATTCCCTTGATCGCTTATAATAATCCTCAAACATCCAAACCTTGTCACCGCATTTTTAAACATGAATTGTGTAGCAGTCGTTGCGCTACAATCTCTGACATGTTTTGCTTCAACCCCATCTATTCAAGTAGTTTATCGCAATAATGATGTATCTCTCTCTTGACCTTTTTTTTGGTGGATTGATCGGTCCAACAAAGTTGACTAATCATTTATCAAACACTTGTAACATCACGTGTGGTGATAAATGTGTTTCCTCTCTCCTGGAAGGCTTCCCAATTCTTTGTCAAACATCATAAGTCTTACATAATTCCTTAGCGTCCTTATGAAGGTTAGGCCACCATAGTCCTACACGTAAAATATTTTGAATTGTTAATTTTCCTGCATAGTGGCCTCCTACAACTCTTGCATGTGCATCTGACAATATCATATGTCGTTCATGCTCCAATACACATCATCACAGAATACCACATGTTCCTAACCTGTACAAATTTCCTAGTATCAATTGATAGTCTACTGCCTTCACTATAAATTGCTTCTTCTATGCAACTATAAACTCAGGTGGGGTTTATCATGTGCTGAATAATTGGACTATATCTGCAAAATATTCATCAACCATCTATACTACAAACAAATGTGTGTCTAGTAAATTGTCATCCAAATTATTTGTGTCTTCCCCTATTAGTATGTGCGACAAATGATCTGGTCCTGAGTTAACTTTCCTAGATTCATAATTACTTCAAATTCATATTCCTAAAATAGTAGTATCCATCTACATATCTTCCCCCCCAACACTGTCTTATTGACCAAGTATCTCAATGTAGAATGATCTATGTACATCTTAAAGTGTGAGCCCAACAAATAATGTCTAAACTTCTGCAATGCATACACCATTGCTAATTCTTGTTCTATAGTAGTATAGTTTTGTTTTGTATTTGAAAACTTCATGCTTGCAAATGCAGTGGGATTATATATATATCATTCTCCCAGCTGAGCTATAACGATGCCTAATGCTATAGAGGGATCATCTACGTGAACATGAAACTCTTTCTTCCAATCTGGAAATATCAAAATCGGTGCGGTAACTAATTTATTCTTCAAAGTATCTAAACCTTTCTAACAATCCTCGTTCCTTTGAAACTTATTCTCCTTCTTTAGCAATCTTTCCATCGGGGTTCTGATCTACGCATATCCCCCAATGAACTTCCTGTAATACCCTGTATGACCCAATTGCTCGTAATTTTCCCATTGAAGTAGGCGGTGGTAAATCAACAATTACAACAATCTTCATGGGATCCACCAACAGTCCTTGCTTACATACTACATGACCCAAAAAGATACCAAACAATGCAGATAAAATGCACTTCCTCAAATCAAATATATATGAAATTGCCTACATCTATGCAACATTAAGCTCAGAGTCTCAACATGGTCTTTCAACAAACTAAACATTGTCTAGTCATCCAAGTATACTTCTAAGAACTTATGAATAGGCTCTTTAAATACTACTACAACCACTCTAGAGAATATTGTTGGTGCATTCTTCAATCCAAACAACATCATTGTGTACTGGTAAGATCCCCATTCTATCACAATTGTAGTCTTATATCTATATTCTTGTGCAATCTTGATCTGATGATAACCTGGATGTAACACCCTTGTTTCCCCAGCTTGTAATTAATCATAAAATAGGATTACCATGCTAAGGCATGTGGACACTGTAAATGTATTATTGTTAAACTGCCCATAACTTACTGTTGCAGGGTGAAGTCTTGAAGTACGAGCCATGATATATCTAGAGGAAAGAAATCAGTTAATGAAGAAAGGACTAGTGGTTGAATTATCAACCACCCCCATGAATGGAAGCATGGTCTAACTGTAGGGTGTCATCTCGAAGTACCATAGAGACCTACAGACCTGAGCTTCATTCTGACAGAAGGAACATGGCAGGTTGGAAACCTTCCATAGGAGGGAAGGTAAGATACATACAGAGACAAATCAAGAGAGGAGACACGGGGACAAAAGCACAAGCTCGTAAGGGATATGTGTGAACCCAAAAATTAAGTGTTGAGAACACGACATGAAGGACCTGAACGCGAGCTTGATGTTGAGGAAGCATTTGATAAACCTCATAGGGTCATTGTGACAGAGAGATCTTCTCTGAGAGATAGCGTAAATTCCCTAGTGATATCATGGCTTGGCACGGGGGTGGAAAGAGTGCTAAGAATGAATGCCTCTAAGCCTATGGTTGGGTGGAAAGGTGCACAACTACAGTCAGTTGGTTGGATGCAACTTGTAATAGATAAGTATTCTCATACCCTATGAAATGTTGTAATTATGTAATGAAAATGGATATATTGTGAAGGACCCAGGGATATGTATGTTTTCTTAATGGTTATACTGTATCTCTTTATTCTCGTTTAAATTGTGTATTTAAGCAAGTATGGATTGGATATGTTTTGTATTCGTAAATGCTTGTGCCCTGTTGTGGCTTAAGCTAGATCCATGAGTTGTGAGTTCGTCGACCTTGGGCACAATTTCACGTATGCATGTCGACACTCCTAGTCGTTCTGAGTCCCTTGGAGGAGGTAGTCTGTTAAATATTAGGAGAGATAGTGCATGTATGCACAGGCTCTCTGCGAGGTAGGTAGAGGACGAGAACCACTTAAGTTATAGAGTTGAAGAATGAGCATAAGGGGTGTGTAGAAGGATTCTTCCAAGTGTTAAGTTCAAGAGAAATATTGCAAAGATCTTAAGCCTTTTAGAGCTAATGAAGCTCAGGAATAACAACGAGGTTGAAGTATCGAAAGGGAAGGTCCCTTGTTTGGAATATGAAGGAACAAAATCTATTTGGAAGAAGCTACAGTCTGTTGTGACCATTGGGTACGGGAAAGAGAGTGGGAGTTAACCCTGGAGTCATTCAGACTTTGCGAATTTGGAGAACTGAGCGAGTTCGTCGTAAGGGAGGTAAAATCCCCAAAGTCTTGAGTTCATCGTAAGGGAGGTAAAATCCCCAAAGTCTTGAAGTTTCAAAGTTAACTTTGAGCCTTAGATCTGAGAATGCCCAGGAACCGTCCCAACCATCAAATATAGAAATTAGATGATAGTCAAGTTACCAGAACTAACCCTGAACTAAGAATCTGATAGTGGAGATGGATGCTAGCCGTTTAATGGGATGATAGGCCATCACGGTCATCAGATCAACTCAAATACTCACTGGAGTTACCGAATCAAACACCAGCCACTCGATTTAATCGACGGTTGGGAATCATTGTGGAGTGTGAAGGTGAATTTAGTGAACATGCTAGTTCACGACCCATAATTAACTCATGTCGTTGATCTCATTGGGGATGGAAGATCAACAACTAGGATTAGACTAGAGTCGAGTGAGCACTTCTCAGATTGCAGAGGTGGGACCCCACAATCACTGTGAACTGTCGATCTATGAATGGATATCAAGGGTGGGGAATCATTGTGGAGAGGGAAGGAGAAAGTAGTGGATGCACTAGTTCACGGCCCACAATTCACCATTGTCATTTATCTCATCGGGCTAGAATATCAATGACTCCGGTTTGACCAGGTTGGGTGAGTACTTCCAGGTTGCGGAGGTTGAGGTCTCTGATAAAGAGCACTCACATTGGGACCCCGCAATTTTTTTGAGCCATAGATCGGCAGACACCTCGGTATCAGTCGGATCATGACTGCGAGACCCTGAATAGTTGTGAGATGGGTGGTCATGAACCCTTTTGGAAATCCGTGGAGTAACGAAATCTCTCAGTATCGTCAATGTGAGAGAATCGAAAAGCTCAGAAGAGATAACGTTTTCAAGAGCGAAGACGGGACCCAAGATAGCCGGACTCGCAAGAGGAACAAAGGATGAGGCCTTTGAACATCTACCAAAATCTTCCAAGTCGGAAGAAGTCNAGCGACAACAGTCGTCAGATCGGTTGCGAGGAGAATCTTGGACCGTTAGATGAGAGTCTAGGGAGGCAGAGGAGAAGCACAAAGGGATGTTAGTCGTTTGATCTAAGGTAAAGTGCACGGGTTTTAACGTTTGTGTGCACGGGAGGGTTGACTGTCCAAGGTCTCAAAGTCCCGAAGTGAATTGGGACCGTTCATCGCCAAGAGGGACAAGTGGTGCAAGATCTACAACACATGAGCGAGAGCTTGTGGTCCAAGAGACACATGTCACTAGATCAGTAACTCCGGAGAAATCACTTCGAAAGTTTCAGTCGAGAGTTAAAAATCCCGAAGCCCGGAGAGTCGGAAAGCCGAAGTGAATCTCAACCATCAGATCGAAAGGGAAATGTGGTAGAGATTCATTATCCTTGGGTGAAATCACCCCAAAGACCCGAAGAGAATCTGGATCGTCAGATCCAGAGGGAACGTGGTGACCGATCGTGAACTTCGGGTGAAAACACTTTGGGAGAACGCGATGGATAAGAGTTTGAAATCACCGAAGCCTGAATAGCCAAAGCAGTTGGGAGACATTGATCTGAAGGAGGACACATGTCATTAGATCATGGACTCCAAATAGAAATTTCCAAAGGAAACGAAGCAAGGATGATTTGAAGTTTGAGATGTCCAAAGGCTGAAGTCCCGAAGTGGATGAAAGTCATTGATTTAAGGTGGACACGTGGTGCCATATCTAGCACTCTGGGTATGAAATACTCCAGAGGAAAGTAGAGGGTGAGAGCGTCAGAGTCCCAAAGTGGAATCTCAATCGTTGATCGAGAAGGGAGTTGAAGTTCATTGATTCGGTCTTGGTTGAAAAGCACTAAAGACCCGAAGTAAGCCTCGATCATCAGATTGAATTGGACACGCGGCAGAAATCCGCATACTTCGAGGGGAATTAAAAGTTGAGACTTGAGACTCCTGAAGTTCAGAATCACGAAGCGATCATTGTCATTTCTTAAAGAGGACGTGTGGTAGGATATCTTTGACTATGGGAGAAGGTAAGGGTTGAGAGTTGAAACTCTTGAAACCTAAATAATGAAATAAATCACAGTCATTGACTTATAAGGTTAGATCTGATCCGTAGATTCGTAAAGGATATATCTGAGCCATCAAGTTCAAAATCACCATCAAGGCCATGAGATCAACGGTCCCATCGCATTATGGGGACCAAAGGTGCATGAACTTTAAAAAGTTGAGGGTGGGCCGCAATCCAGACCACGGTTTTGGAGAAAGGACATGTGGAGGCTCAAGGTGAATTGCAGGCCAAAAAGTAGTTTGGTTTCAAGCCACCCTTGTTCACGCCCGCAATTGTGTGGTTACGTAAGGCCATCACCCAAGGTCATATCAAGGAAGGGGCTTATTAGAAAAGGAGCTAGCGCCCAGACTCTGAGATTTCACATGCGCGAAGAGGAGGGTCGTGCGTACCTTTAGACCAGCACCAGAAAGTCGAAAGGGTATGCGTCTAATTACAGAACGAGACCATCAAGGTCTCAGAGAGTCAATTGGCTCTAGAATCAAATATCCTTGACCAGGAGGTCAGACTGGTTCCTCGAATTTCCAAATTAGAAACCATGGATGGAGAACATATCCTTTAAGAAAAGCGAATTTTTTTATGCCAGGTCATGGGTGTGTTACAAATTGGTATCAGAGCATGGTTACAACACTTGGCCTACTTGGGCGCATGTACAAGTCACGTAAGGAGGTATTGTTATCTGCATTTACTCCTTGAGGAGAAGGACTGCAGATTGAACCTGTGATTTTGTTTGGGATTTCTTGTTGAATTTCAGTAGAATAATTTCTTTTACCCTTTGTCAAAGTGATAACTACTCTTACCAGAGTACGGATATGCTAATTAACATTTATAATAAGACTTGAATGTGGATAGTTGAAGGTGGTAGGGTTCTGTCAAGAGCAGCTGAAGCCCGAAGGACGAATGACCTAGTGTTCATAACACTGCTTCTAAGCATGGTCAGCTGGAATTTCAGGCACTGATGATGGTAGATTATATAATGGTTAATACCTTTGTGGGCTTAAAGGAATTTGATAGGATTGGGTAGGATCCATGGCAGTTATAGTTACTGCTCTATATTAAAATCGGAGTATATAACTCCTCATGACTAGAGAAAAGTGAGATGGGTAAAACCATATGGTCGTTGAGGCAAGAATATTTTCTTGCTAGACGTTGTTGCATAAAGAGGAAAGTGACCCTGGTTGGTTATTGCCTTGAGAAACGGAAACATCAATACAAGATATGATTGTGAGATTAGTCTTGTAAGTGACTGAAATCTCAAACTAAAGGACACTAATGATGAAATTAAACTATCAAGTGAATGCATGAGGTAAAAAGGTGCAAGAGATGCACCTACTTATACGCGAATGTGTATACATGATCATAAGGATGAGTGGAAGATCCTTGGGAAAAGGATATCGAAGCCTAATATTTCCATGTGTGTGAATGACATGGAAAAAAGTGCAAGCAATAAGCTAGCATGATGAATGCTTATTTGTGTTTAATTATGCTTGAGTACATGGGTTTAATGCATTATGGAGCTTCCTAATATGAAGCATGATAGTAATACCAGTTAGGTATGAATGATATTAAACGCACAAGTGATGTGCATGTATGATGTAAGAATATAGTTATAATATACAATATGGTTGCTTGATGAGTGAAATATAAAGCAAGAATTGCTCTTGTCCAGAATAAATGAATACTATGGATGCATGGTTCACTCCATTCTGAAGAGTCATGAAAGTTCTATTCCAAATAATAGCTTGAGGGGGAATGTATTCCCTTTCCTGAGGAAATACTAATATAATTAGATAAAAAGGGTAAATGAGAAAAGATGCTATGTTGTCATAATAATAGGCAAATGATTATGCCTTTGAGAATCACATGAGAAGGATTGTGAACAATCTTGAGTTGACTGGTCTTAAAAGTAGAGATGTAGGTGGGTTGTGAAACATACCTATGACTGCTACATGCAGGGTTAGGATTATGAATATGGTTAAGTACATCATGGATGTAAGTTAACAAAACCAGAATATGTATGGATACATAATTTGGGTACATGACAAAGATGCATGTTTATATTCCTTATGGGATATTTGGTAAACTATTGAAGCTAACTCAAGGTTTAGGCCATCACAAATAGTGATGGATATGCAATAAAGGAAGTTGCATGCTGAAGGAGTTCCCTATGGAGGAATTGTGTGAATACTCTGTCAGGAAAACAAGGTCACAACCTTAATGACTGCTGAGAATTAATCAGTGAGCCACAAGCTTATACATACATACCAGAATCATGGATTACATTTTGAAAAACATCATGTGATGAATAGAAGACTAATAAATGAATATTGACCATTCTGATAACCGAATGGTAATGTGCAGGATGCACAGGTTCATGATCCATTATGAACAAAACAAAAACAAAAAAATTGCCATTAAAGCATGTTGTTGTATTCCAAAAAAAAAGGTTAGGGTGAGGACTAACCAAGGTGGCTCAAGGAAGAGAGCAGGAAGATCCCAACAAGGAGTAAATTACAAAAGCAGACAAAAGACAGTGAGGCCTTAGAAATAACTCAGCTAGGCTGAAAATGCCCAGGCGATGTAGAAAGAATTTGAAGAAGGGGAGAGCCATCAATTCTTTTCTTGTTGTGTATTATGTTTTTCTCTGGGATGAGAAAGCTAGTACGCTGATGAAAGTAAATGTTTTGACACCATAGTGATGAGGATTGTATTACTACAGAAATAGTTGAGAACTGTCGGTATTGTACTCATGAAAAAATTAAGGATAATGTGATGAAGTGCATACAAATATGCTAGGACATGTCTAAAAATGTTTTATTAATTTAAATGCTATGGTACTTGCATTTTTAATTTACATGATGACTAATGTATTTATGATGTATGTCATGTGTAGAAAGAAATAGATTGGAACTGTTGAGAAAGATAGTTGCCAATAATGAACAACCTCAATCAGAGGATGACTATGAGAAGGTTCTTGTTGAAAGATTGTTGAAGGGACTTTAAAAGTCCCCATGGAGCACCACTGATGGGATAATATTAGAGGGGGTGCTAACAACCAAAACCAGTATAAATATATTCATACCTATGTGGCACAAGGTATGAAGGGATTTGGTAAGAACCCCTTCTGAAATATTTTATTGTCTTAGTGGTATGCATGAACTTTTGAAAGGCAGTTGTATGCCTTGGGTACCCAAGTAAGGTATGATTTAGGAAGGAGAACCTGAATGATGGAGGTATGAACCTCTGGTAGTAAACATTGTTTGTAACCCTTGGAAGAATTCATGAATTGATATGTCATGAATGCATTGACCAATCAAGGAATTCTTAAAGGCATTCATGTGAAACTTTTGAGATCATGTGTACTGATTAGGGATCGTGCTTGTCCTATAGCAGGCAATATGGTCCTGCTGTAAGAATGAAAAAAAATGAATAGGCCATATGAGGAAAAGGTTGGTTAAATTCCAACACACTATGGCCAAGAACCGGTCATAAAGTGTGACGAACTTGAAAACAATGCAAGAATGCATTGGGTATGAATGTGGCCATGCATAATTGACACATTTGTTAAAATCCTTTGAAATGTTGAATTACATTTTGAAAGGGTTGCTATGTTGAAATGAGGCATAGGCAAGGAATGGGATTCCCTTTTTATGTTTATATAGATGTGATGAACTGTTAGTATGCATGGTTTTGAATATAGATATATGTACATGGATGCATGAGAGACTAACAATTTGTTTGGTTGTGTAAAGAATGAATTGCAGAGAGAAAAGAGGTCTTGGATATGGCAGCGTTGTAAGCCCATAAGGAAGACCAATTTCCTGCTGAGCCAAACTGTTATGGGAAGGAAAGTCCCATAATTATGAATCTGGTTCTTGTGCATAACAAATATGGAAATAAAATGTGGAATTGGAAATCTGTAGGTGACATATTTACAATAAAATTTTGAATTTAAAAATTTATGATGTCTCATGAATTTATGTATACCTGTGATACAGGTGAAAGGGAAAGATATGTGAAGAAGTGCAAAGATGAGAAACTGATATCTCGGGTTCGAGGGAGAACTGTGAGAAAGAGTATAATCCGATCGCATGAAATAGACATTGACTCGGGAGAAGGAGAGTAACCTTCATCCCTATCTATGATTGAGTCGAAAGAAGGAGAGTAGCCTTCGTCCCTAACTATTTATGTGCCAGGAGAAGGAGAGTAAACTTTGTCCCTATCTATAATTGATTTGGGAGAAGGAGAGTAATCTTTGTCCCTAACTATTTTTGTGCCAAGAGAAGGAGAGTAACCTTCGTCCCTATCTGTTATGGTACTAGGAGAAGGAGAGTAACCTTCTTCCCTATCTATTACGGTACTGGGAGAAGGATATTAACCTTCGTCCCTATCTATTACAGTACCGAGAGAAGGAGAGTAACCTTCGTCCCTAACTTAGCTGAGCCGAAAGGCTGTCAAGCTGTAAAAGCATGAAAAATGGCTACTGTTGAGCCATGAGAACCCCGTGGTAAGCCATGATCTCCTAGAATATGTTGTGTTGAGGTAACACAAGTCGGAGGGATGCCTCAACAGAGAAAGTCTGAGGGACACCTCGACTATAAGACTCGATAGAGTCTCTAGAATTATTCTTGTGCGAGAAAACCTTGGCAAGTCAAGATGGATCACTCGAGGGACTGTATAGTAGATAAGGGGATGCCTGAGTGTGGGCTTGGAGGGTGAGTGACTACAAGGAAGAGGAGACCATGATAGTTCTTGTAAACTATTGGGATCATGCACATGATGGGTAGTTCTTCCTGTGTGAGAAAACCTTGGCAAGGAAAGATGGATCATCTGAGGGACTATATAGAAGAGAAGGGGATGCCTGAGCCTAGGCCTGAAGGGTGAGTGACCGAAAGGAATATGAAACCTTGATATTTCTTGTAAACTATTGATGGGGATCATGCACCCAATGGGTATGTCAACGAAAAATAATGAGCCTGGATAACAAAACAACCATGTGGATACAAATCCGCAAACTGCGTAGATAATTATTGTGCTAAGATTATGAAATTTTCCTATAAGTTTTATGCAATGTTTTCACATAAGACTATGATTAACGTGATTGTTGTCCAAGAATTATTGAAAGTAGGTGACCAAGATTTAAGGTCTGAAAAAGGACCTGACCAAGGAAGAAGGATCGAGATTTCTGAAACAGTTGAATGAGAAAGGCATGACAAGTGTTTTTGAGAAAGAACACCGAGGACAATGTTCCTTTAAGGGGGAGGGAATTGTAACACCCATGTTTCCCCTAGCTTGTAATTAATCATAAAATAGGATTACCATGCTAAGGTATGTGGACAATGTAAATGTATTATTGTTAAACTACCCATAACTGAGTGTTGGTGGGTGAAGCCTTGAAGTACGAGCCATGATATCTCTAGAGGACATAAATCAGTTAATTAAGAAAGGACCAGTGGTTGAATTATCAATCACCCCCATGAATGGAAGCATGTTCTAACTGTAGGATGTCAGATCAAAGTACCACAGATACCTACAGACCTGAGCTTCCTTCTGACAAAAGGAACATCCGGAAACCTTCCAGAGGAGGGAAGGTAAGATACATATAGAGACAAAACAAGAGAGGAGACACGGGGATGAAAGAACAAGATCGTAAGGGAGATGTGTGAACCCAAAAAGGAAGTTCTGAGAACATGGACTGAAGGACCCGAATGCGAGCTTGATGCTGAGGAAGCATCTGATAAACCTCGCAGGGTCGCTGTGACAGAGAGAGTTTCTCTGAGAGATGGTGTAAATTCCCTAGTGATATCATGGCTTAGCACAGGGGTGGCCAGAGTGTTAAGAATGAATTCCTCTAAGCCTATGGTTGGGTGGAAAGGCACACACCCACAGTCAGTTGGTTGGATGCAACTTTTAATAGATAAGTATTCTCAAACCCTATGAAATTAAGCTGTAATTATGTAATGAAAAGAGATATACTGTGAAGGACCCAGGGATGTGTATGTTTGCTTAATGGTTATATTGTATCTATGTATTCTCGTTTAAATTGTGTATTTAAGAAAGTATGGATTTTTGTATTAGTAAATTCTTGCGCCCTGTGGTGACTTAAGCTAAATCCATGAACTGTGAGTTCGTCGACCTTGGGCACAATTTCACGTATGCATGTCGACACTCCTAGTCGTTATGAGTCCCTTAGAGGAGGGAGTTTGTTAAAGCTCGGGAGAGATAGTACACGTATGCGCAAACTCTCTGCGAGGCAGGTAGAGACCGAGAACCACTTAATTTCTAGAGTTGAAGAATGAGCGTAAGGGGTGTGCGGAAAAATTCTTCCAAGCGTTAAGTTCAAGAGAAAGAGTGCAAATCTCTTAATCCTTTCAAGTCTAACGAAGCTCAGGAAGAACAACGAGGTTGAAGTATCGAAAGGGAAGGTCCCTTGTTTAGAATATGAATGGACAAAATCTATTCGGAAGAAGCTACGGTCTGTTGTAATCGTTGGGTATGGGAAAGAGCGTGGGAGTTAACCCTGGAGTCATTTGAACTGAGCGAGTTCGGTGAAATGAGTGAGTTCGTTGTAAGGGAGGTAAAATCCTCGAAGTCCTGAAGTCCCAAAGTTAACTCTAGGCCTCATATATGAGGACACTTGGGAACTGTCTCGACCGTTAGATCTAGGAGGTAGACGATAGTCAAGTTACCAAAACTACCCATGACTTAAGAAACTGATAGTGGAGATGGATGCGAGCCATTTAACGGGAGGAGAGGCCATCTCGGTCATCAAATCAACTCAAATACTCACTGGAGTTACCGAATCAAACACCAACCGCTCGATTAATTGACGGTTGGGAATCATTGCAGAGTGTGAAGGTGAATTTAGTGGACCTGCTAGTTCACGGCCCGCAATCAACCCACATCGTTGATCTCGTTGGGGATGGAAGATCAATGAATAGGATTAGACTAGATTCAAGTGATCACTTCTCAGATTGTGAAGGTGGGACCCCTAAATTACTATGGACCATCGATCTATGAATGGATATTGAGGGTGGGGAATCATTGCAGAGCGCGAAGGCGAAAGTAGCGGATGCGCTAGTTCATGGCCCGCAATTCACCATTGTCGTTGATCTCGTCGGGTTGGAATATCAACAACTCTGGTTCAACCAAGTTGGGTGAGTACTTCCAAATTGTGGAGGTTTATCTCTCTAATAAAGAGCACGCACATTGGGACCCCACATTTTTTGTGAACCATCGATCAGTGGACACCTTTGTATCGGTCGGATCATGACCGCCAGACCCTAAATAGTTGTGAGATGGGTGGTTGTGAGCCCTTTTGGAAATTTGTGGAGTAACGGATTCCCTCGGTACCATCGCTCTAAGAGAATCAAAAATCTCAGAAGAGATAATGTTTTCAAGAGCGAAAGACGGGACCCAAGATAGTCAGACTCGCAGGAGAAACAAAGGCTAAGGCCTTTGAACATCTACCAAACTCTTCCAAGTTGGAAGAAGTTAAAATCTCGGGAGGAGGAGTGACATCAGTTGTCAGATCAGTTGTGGGGAGAATCCTGGACCATTAGATCGGTGTCCAAGGAAGCAGAGGAGAAGCGTTGGGAAGGAACAGATCCTAACCATCAGATCTGAAGGCAAAGGGACGTTAGTCGTCCGATCTAGGGTAAAATGCACTAGTTCTAATGTTTATGTGCACGGGAGGGTTGACTGGCCAAGGTCCCGAAGTGAATTGGGACCATTCATTGCCAAGAGGGACAAGTGGCACAAGATATACAACTCTCGAGTGAGAGATTTTGGTCAAGGAGAGAGCAGAATTGTCGAAGACCCAAAGTAGATACTGACCATTGATCGCCAGGACACACGTGTAAGTAGATCAATAACTCCATAGAAATCACTTCAAGAGTTTTAGTCGAGAGTTGAAACTCCCGAAGCCCAGAGAGTCGGAGAGCCGAAGTGAATCTCAACCTTCAGATCAAAAGGGACACTTGGTAGAGATTCGTTGTCCTCGGGTGAAAGCAACCCGAAGACCTGAAGAGAATCTGTACTGTAAGATCCAGAGGGCACATGGTGACCAATCGTGAACTCTGGGTGAAAACATTTGGGAGAACACGATGGATAAGAGTTTGAAATCATTGAAGCCCAAACAGTTGAAGCCCCTGGGAGCCGTCGATTTGAAGGAGGACACATGTCATCATATCGCGAACTTCGGATAGAACGTTCCAAAGGAAATGAAGAAAGGAGGATTTGAATTTTGATATGTAAGAAGGTCGAAGTCCCGAAAAGGATGAAAGCCATCGATTTAAGGTGGACACATGGTTCCAGATCTAGCACTCCAGGTACGAAATACTATGGAGGAAAGTAGAGGGTGAGAGCGTCGGAGTCCTGAAGTGGAATCTCAACCATTGATCGAGAAGGGGGCTGAAGGCCATTGATTCGATCTTGGTTGAAAAGTGATAAATACCCGAAGTAAGCCTCGATCGTACATGTGAAATAAATCTGCATACTTCGAGGGGAATTAAAAGTTGAGACTTGGGACTCCCGAAGTTCAGAATCGTGAAGTGATCAACGTCATTTATTAAAAAGGACATGTGGCATGATATCTGTCACTACGGGAGAAGTTAAGGGTTGAGATTTGAAACTCTCGAAACTCAAATCACAAAATAAATCACAGTCGTTGATTTAGAAAGGTTAGATATGATCCGTAGATTCGGAAAGGATATATCTGAGCCATCAAGTTCAGAAGCATCATCAAGGTCTTGAGATCGATGGTCCCATTGCATTGTGGGGACCAAAGGTGCGTGAACTTTAAAAAGTTGAGGGCGGGCCGCAATCCATACCACAGTTTTGGAGAAAGGACACCTTATGGCTCAAGGTTAATTGCGACGCTAAAAGTAGTTTGGTTTCAAACCACCCTTGGTTGTGACTGCAATTGCGTGGTTACGTAAGTCCATCACCCAAGGTCATATCAAGAAAGGGGCTTATTAGAAAAGGAGCTAGCACCCAGACTCTGATATTTCGTAGGCATGAAGAGGAGGTTCATGGGTACCTTTAGACCTACACCAGGAATTCGAAAGGGTCTGCATCTAATTATAGAACGATACCATCAAGGTCTCAGAGAGTCGGTTGGCCCCAGAATCGGAGATCCTTGACCGGGAGGTCATACTGGTTCTCCAACCTTCCAAATTAGAAACCATGGATGGAGAATTTGTCCTTTAAGAAAAGCAAAAATTTGTACACCTCGTCGTGGATGTGTTACACTGGAAATCCATTAGTGAATGAATAAGCTTCATGTCCTTCTACATTCTCCAACACTTCATTTGTAAACAGATTCAAAAATGGATCATGTAAGCAAGAATCATTTAATTTTTTCAAATCTACACAAATTATGATCCCTTATGTCTTCTTATCTTGAACTACCATTAGAGTAATCCACTCTGATTCTGCAACAAGTTCAATAATTCCATCTTCCCGGCTCCTATTTATCTCCACTTTCACCTTTTTCTTATACATCGGGTTCATTTTGTATGGTCTTTGCTTCACTGGCTTGGCATCTATATTTAATGGGATCTTCATCTCTCCTAACTCCCCAACAATCCCTTTCATCTATGAAAATGTTGTCGAAAATAGGTCTTGATACTCATGCAGTAAATCAACTATCTTTTCAACAATTTCGCCATTCCAATAGTATCCTATGTTTGCAAAATTGGGCTTATCTTCTTTACCAATATTTACTTTGTGCATTCTTAATGGCTTTGCATATACGACTGATTCAAGCTCTAGACCTTCTACTGTGCGTTCTCCTTCATTTTAAGGTATTTGCACATTTCTTGGATCTTTGTCCTCTTGGTCTTCTTCAACAACATTGTAACATTCCAAAACTTCTTGATCCATCACAGAAGATCTATGAGCGCTACATATAGGTACTAGTCCTGTCGAGTCTTATGATGTAAAAATATTGTCCTTGATAACCTAAAAAGTTGTGTCTATTGAAGGGGCCTCATTTTCAAAACTAAAAGTTACCTTAAAATTACGATTCAATTCTTCCCAATCTGCATTTTATTTGTGCACTTCCAATTCTAAATACCAATTCTTTAGGATTGTGTCCAAGGTGTGTACAAACAAGTATGTCCATTCTTGCCTAGGTAGTTTACTCTGTGTCGCAATGCACTGTGTAACATTCTCCATGAGACAACTCAACCATGTATACTTATTCACAGTATATTCTTTTCATCTTCCAAATCTCACTTGTAACAACTTTATGTATTGTTTCCAATCCCCAATTTTGTCCTTATGCACAACCCACCATCTTGCAGAAGTCACTTTCAGCACGACAACCAAAGGTAACAGTCTCTGCTGATTTGGTATATGTAGTTCAAATTCCTCTATAAAATATTCTATGGTTGTCAGTCCATCATATTTCATGGGATCACATACCTCAGTTCCAATCCATTGTAACATGCTAGTAATATGAGAACAACTCCTGGTTGATACTTCATGCAATCTCTACTGCCAATTCTCTAATGCTTCTTCTGAATTTGACGTGCAGGAACTAATACTCCACCAGATAATTGCACCATCACTTGTAGGGTTCACATAATCATCCATCCACGCAGTCACATTATACAGGTTATCGATTTATTTTCCCTTTGTCGGTTCCACATATCTTCTTCCTTCGGTGGGATTCAATGGCACGATAACTTTCCAGTCTTTCGCTTCAAATACCATTTGTCTCTTCTTCATATCAATCATATTCTAGTTATCAAAATCCCAATCTAGTCCTAGAAATGTTGGATAAAGTTTATTTTCATCCACTATCTCAATCACTTAAAAATCATCTATATTGTGCACTCCATCAATGTTAACATTCACTCCTACCAATCTTCCAATTGGAACAATCTTATGTTGGTTCGCTAACCGTAACTTAATAGGTGACCACATTAAGTTTGGTTTACCCATTGTCTCCCTTGTTTTCTTCTGAAGGACATTCACATAAGATCGCAGGTCTAAAATATTATTATCCATGTCATAAACTCTTATCTGCACATTTGGTCAGAATTCCATGTTTGTCCTTCTCTTGCGATGCACTTGATTCATTGCTCCCTATACAATAATGTCTTCTCTATTTTGCGCACATTGATAAATCATTCCTCTGGGCATACTTAATGAAATATCATCCTTCATTAGCTCTAAACAACTTTTTAGAAAAAAATTCAAAGTGCTTACCTTATCAACTTGCCTTTTTGTATCCATGTGGTCATAGACTAGAGGCATGTCATATAATAGTGGTCTGTCATATGCTAGCGATCGAAGTCGATGYTATCCATTCTGCTCCTATCACTTCATTACTTACTTGTGTATACGTCTCTTTCTCATTTCTAGGGTCAAACAATAGAGGAGGCTCTGATACTTTCCTTACACATTGCTCAATCCAGTTCCCTTGCTTCATCGCATCTACTCTTGTTCTGGATCCTCTGCGTGTAACTATTACTATCTTAGGTCGTATGTCGTGTTCTTCTGTAGCTATCATCTGTACATTTGGGTTCCTATTTTCTTTCCACTTCCTTGGTTTTGGATAGTCTTATGTCACATGGTCCAGTTGTCAAAAATAAGCACATGTCGTAGAAGGATTCAGATAGTCTCGCACCAAATGACTGGGATGGTTACAATTATAACATATAATTGGGCCTCTTCCTCTGCCAAATCCCCCTTTTCCATGACCTCTGTATCCTCCTTGTCCTCCTTGATTATAACCTCTCAGTGTATTATACTGTGGCACCCCTCCTTCTGGTCCATCTTCCCCTTGGACTTTGTATGCATCTGTTGTGCATTCTCTCATCAAATCCAGTGCACGACATTCCTTTTCATCATGTCCGACAGACTTACAAAAGTTACAAAACATATTTCTAGTAGTACTCTGATACTTTTGCATCAATGGAAAGCAGTAGGGTGATGACCCGTCATCTTACATATTTATCACCATACTCCTAAAGGATTTGGCACTCTCATAGCCAAATACTCTTTAAAATATGGACACTCATTCTTATGATTACCTTCAGTTCTGCATGTAACACACCAAATGTCTTCGTTTTCCTAATGTTTGTTAATGTTCTAGTTTGTCCTGCAGGCGCAATAGACCGATACTTTATATACCATAGTAATACGTTCTTTGAACGTCATTTACAACTAAGAAATGTTTGTATCATCATCTTGGGCATTCTTCATTGTCCATATAGCTTCACAAATAAACAAATTATTTTATGGATCCTTTGAACCCACTCCGTCAAACACATGCATCCTCAAAGTGGTATCTACTCCCGCCATTGTGTTCTGTGTGGTATTCATCCCTAGTGACACTAGTTGATTATGACTTGGCATACTACTTCCATTACTCTGACTGCCTTTACTACTAGCTTTACTTCCCTCACTAACTACAACTGACAAAATTTTAGATCTTACCTCAGTTCTTGGTGACACACATGAGGTCATGGATTCGACGTAGAGTATGACCTAAGTGGGATATTCTTCTATTGGATTGAGTTGGCGGTCTTTCCCTTATATGCAAAGAATTCCTTCAATCTGGAGTATCATGCTGGTGTCTCTTTCCTCAATCGCATTGTGCTTCCCCTCTCTCTCAGCCACGGTCCTCTTCTTATTCGGCCTAAATATCTTACCACTACACAATACTACAATATCTTCATCCATCGCACATCATTATTCTCTTGGCATCCTCAGTCAATATGTTCATCATTCCTTCTTTTCATCCATATTTACACTAAAACATCCCTTGTTCATCCCCAGGTCCCCCTGTGTGCGAGAAGGTGCTTAGCTACTAGGGAAATCAGATTCCATATTCATAACTCTCTTATCACATAGCAAGATCTTAAGTCAAGTAGCCAATGTCCATATTTACACTAAAACATCCCCTTGTTCATCCCTCAGTCCCCTCAGGCGAGAAAGTGCTTAGCCTCTAGGGAAATCAGATTCCATATTCATAACTCTCTTATCACACAACAACATCTTTTTTAATTCAAGTAGACAATGACTTCAAGTATCTTCTATGCAAACCCTTAAAGAACTCTCTTTCAACAACAATATATGACTGGGTACAATCTATAGCAAACTCAGTAACATAACCTCCCAACACATTATCCAGCTAGTAATCAATTGTGTGTGATATATTATTTATTATTGTATCAACTTGTTGAATCAACTCACGGGTTCAATTCCTTGAAACCATAGTGCAGAAAGTTTCATTCTATTCAGCTAATCTCTGGATCTACTCTGTTAAAATATTCGGGAAATTAGCAAAGAAACTTTCAGGCAAACTTGTAAACACATACCTTTGTATCCATTTCTCTACGTTGATCCACGGATTCTTACTCTGATCTATATAAAACTCGATCTCATTCATGTCCAACCATTGCCCAATATCCTCCTTAGTAAGTCTCCACATTCCCCTAGGTCGCAAATCATGGTCCCGGAAACAGAACCATTTGTTGGCGTGTAGTGGGAAGATTCGGGGTTCAACATTAATTCACCAAAAAAACCCTAAAGATACCATCCCTTTCGACATCACCTGCAATCAGGGGTAGTCTCACCCAAGGTACCTATGGGGACTGTAAGAACTGGGTTTCCACAGTCATGAGGAGAAGGGAGGCATTCATCATATCCATTCAACTTAAGATTCATTCATTATCCTTTATATTATGTTCACAGAACCATGAAAGCATATATCATATTCGTATTAACCATTCATGCATTACATGTGCGCAATAAACATAACAGTAAATAAACACATCAAATCATCACACAGAAACACCATATTTTAACGTGGCTCACCCGAAATTGGGATACATCCACAATGGTAGGCTTCGTATATTATTATTCAACATAATTTATTATAAAATGTGTGCACTACGCTCACACATGATAATTCAGTTCTACCCAATATTCCCTTGTCGTTCTCGCATACAGTGCACACTTAGCTTAGAACTTACTCATCCATAACATACTCTCCCATTCCAAACTTTTCAAAACTTACTTTCTACCCAAAACCCATACATATTTACATTAGGGCTTAGCATGTTACAAAATGGACCAAAAGGCCTAACTAACTTCCTCATTTCATGTGTGTTGGTCCTCAAAATGTGCTAACAACCTTCCTTTCTTCCACACACGGTACTCCTTAGTTGACTTGTTGCACGGTTTTCTCCTGCGTGATTCCTAAAACTAGTCCCAAAATGTCCTTCTCTAAGAGTCTTCTTGATCTCTTGACTTCCCCTCTAATTCGATCTCTAAGTTAGAGCATCCATCATCTCTAAATGGTCCAAGGTTGCTTTCTAGAGCTACCATGAGGAGGTTCATATTGTTATTAATGTCAACAACTTGCACTTCCAACCACTCAAATCTCTCTTTTACTAGATCTCGAGGGCTATTATGAACAGACTTGTCCAACATGGATAGGGATTTTGTGACTTCTCTTTAAGTCAATTCCTAGGTCCTGCAACTTTCAACAAATACCCAAAAGAAGAACCTACTCTGATACCAATATGATCTGTAAATTTCCGTGGGTATTCCACTGGAATAGTTTGTCACAATAGATCTGATAAATAAAACTGAAATCTACATTATGAAGGTTAAGTTCCTTTAGATTCCAGAAATATTCAGTTGTTAATTTTCTACTTATGCATGAAATAGATACAACGCGGAAAATAAAGAACAGTAAAATACAATCACACACCATCCACAAAATGACACAAAGTTTTGCTCTAAGAAACCCTTATG
>SNQJ01S0066372.1:0-40127 GCA_010110895.2 Picea sitchensis | reverse complement strand
TCCAATTTTAATTTAATTAATTGGATGTTTTATCATATTTTATACTAAATATTATTTATTGAATTTTCTGAATGTTTGATAAATCCAAGATTAAAAAAAATCTATGTTAATTTTAATATTTGTTTAGGTAGTAATTAATTACAATATGGTTAACTCATATGTGAAAAAACCAAATAATAAATTAACAAATTAAAATTAAAAAAAATATATATTTAATATTTTAATTGCAACGTTAAAAATCACCATAATAAAAATTATAAAATAGATCACATAAAATATATTAAAATACTAATATAAATTTAAAAAACCATATAAGATATTAAACTACATAACCTAAAATAAATGAATATATATTGAATTACTATTTTTATAATAAAGTTATGGAGTAAATTAATATTTACACAAATCTATTTTTATTTTTATATTTGAATTTTTTATATAATTTTGTATTTGAATTTTTTATATGATTTTTTTAATTTAATTAATGCGATTTTTTATCACACTTTGTCTTAAAAGTTAAATTCATTTTAAAAAGATTAAATCACAGTCGAACTTATCTCTTATTAGTCTGTGTCATAGGCATAGAGGGAATATAACAATCAACATAGAGGGAATATAACAATCGATAATTAGTTGACCTCATATTAGTTTGTCTTTTGACCACAAATATTTGCATAATATCTATTGTTGGAGCTATGGAACTAAAAACATTGAATTTTATATAATAAAAAGTACCATATATGTAATGATTTGATTGGATAATAGATTAGAGGTCTTATTGACGACTTCGTTATTCCCAATGTTTTATATGTTAGCATATCCAAACTTTTTGATCGTCTACAACCTTTTTGAATCATATATTTTTCTTATGCATTGTTTGAAGGTGGATTAATGTTAGCATTAATTCGAATGTTTGTCTTACCATTTTCGGCTAGCATTGTCTTAGATCATATACAATGCTTTTTTTTATTTGTACTAATAATATTGAAATGTTTAGATATCCAAGATTTATAGTGATTGATAATTCCAAAGTTTATAACGTCCCTGCCGTATGTATTTGTATTGAAATGTATTGACACTTTTTTTGAGGTGCTTCAATAGGCCTAACAGCTTAAATGCTTACATAACGTGAGGTCCTCCAATAGGCGTGACAACTTAAATGTTTGCATATTGTGAGGTCCTTAAACAACCTGACAACCTTAAATGTTTATCTAAATATGCTTCTCGGAGTGCATTTTTCCTCGAAATTTTCCATACAATGTTGCAGTGATTCTGGACAATATTGTTGTCCACTGCCAGTTGAATAGGCATTGTATCTTTTATCCTTCTTCTAGCCTTACAATGCAATTTCATCATCATTGAAGCTACATACATTGTTTGTTGGTTCGGTGAATGCTTCTTCTTCGCTGGTTCGTCGATTGTTGCTTGTTTTTGTTGTTGTTTGGTTCACAATTCGACCTGCGCTTCTACCTTTCATCATTTCAGAGTAAGTTTCCATGCCATAGTTTCATTTTCTATTCGTTCTTTTTTGTTCAGTGTTTGTAGTTTGCGAGTAAGAATGTTTTCTTATTTATGTTGGCATGCTCGTCTTATGTTTCTAGTTCCTTCTGTTCGTCGGATGCAATTTCGTAATCGTTGGATATACATATGTTGTTTACTGGTTCGGTGGTTGTTGTTTGTTCCTTGGTTCATTGGTTCGTTGGTTTCTGGTTGTGTTTGTTTGACTCAAGTTTACGCTTTGGGGCCCTGGGGTTGCAGTTGGGCATGCTCATGCTTTCTCGATGGTTTGGTGCTTTCTGTTTTCTTTTGTTTGATTCGGATTTGCAAGGTTGGGGTCTTGCGCCGGTAGTTGGAGTTGTTTTTTTTTTGTATTATTATTATTATTTGGGCGCTTTATGGTGTTCAACCCCTGCACCCATAAGTGGACATGAAGTTGTGTTATTTTCCCTATATGGCGAGGTCGATATATGTTCTTCTATGAGATTTTACTAGTGCTTCAGTGTTGACATGATAGAAAATAGTTGCATGAAAAATGGTTTGAGAAGTACATGTGAAATTGTAATATCCGTTGTTTTTTTGTTAAAATAAAACATATGCAGGCTGCAGCTATAAACCATGTATGGTGAAATGTTCCCATATGAAAATACATGTTCTTTATCCTCTACACAGACTGGTGTTCCCATGATACAATTTGTCTTGTACTTGAGATATGATATGTACAACAAAGATTCTGCAAAATTATATTTCCATGTCTCAAAGCATATCTCAGTAGTTTTCCACGGAAAACCAAAATCTTGTATCATGCGCACATCAGTCTGTTTAGAGGATAAAGAACATGTATTTCCATGGGTGGAATCATATCTAGATACTTTTCCATGGAAAACCAAAAATCGTTTAGCTACGACCATGCAATTTCGTAATATTTTATGGCTTGTAATATATTTTGGGCAGGGAAAAAAATTACATATTTACAACTATGTATGGAGAAGCGCAAAGGTTCATGTTTCTACCTATATTTTAGACTATTTGTTTAGTCTCTTTTATGGTATGTACATATTACTTGTTCTCTGGTGCATACCATCTTCCATTCATGTTCATTGTATTTTGTGCGTTCCCACATTCAAACAAACAGAATAGATGGAGAAAATGATGGAGTCTTGGTTGCATCGGTTGAAGAGAAGATAGAAAGGTACATGCTTGTACTTTTATTTCATATTATGTTGTTTTGTATTTCATTTATTGTTTGTATATGTGTTCACCTAGTTTATTGTGTGTAGATGTTGCATACCTTCCTACATAATAACTTATCTTCATTACATGTCTTCCTACATACTAACCTACTTCATGTTCGTTGTATTATTCCTGCATTACTACATTTAAACAAACAGAGTGGTTGGAGAGGATGATGGACTCTTTGGCGAGAATGTAAACGAGGAATTACAGAGGTGGATACATGTACTCTTATTTCATATTACAGTTTTTATTTTTTCATTTATTGTCTATATATTTGTTGTGCTTGTTCTGCTACTTTGCACCTTTTTCTCTTTTTTCTGTTCTTTTCTTCCTTCAAATATAATATCTTTCTGCGTATTCTCATATGTATCGTATTTTGTTTGTTGTTATATTGGAATAAATAGAACTGTTTCTCTTTCTTTTACATGTTTATTTTCATACTAACTTGCCTTCATGTCCATTGCATATTCGACATTGCTACCTTGGAAGAAACAGGTTGGTTGGACAGGAAGATGAATTGTTCTGTGAAGCAACAGAGGGTTCTTTGGTACAATCTTTGAAAAGGTATACCAACTATGTTGGTAAATTAAATATACAAACTGGGTGGGGGCATATAATATTATACTAGAAAACGATGAATTAGCATCAATGGGCCTTTCTGCCCTCCCTATTTCTACTTTTTCCATTTTCTATTATCCCTTTTTTTTCTAATTGATCTGCTTATTGTTGTTTCCGAAAATGCCTTTGTGCGTCGGTTAACGAACTAACGGTTTCACATGTATGGTCACGCTTCTACCATATTCCATACTTACCCACTTTATCGATTGCGGGTGCCAGGCTGGCGGGTTCAAGATTGCTCCCCTAGTTTCCAAGGGTCCGCAATATACATATTCGTTGTGGTGCCCCGCCCTCACACCCTGTTTACTATTACACATTTTTCCAGTCAAAAAATCAGAGGCATACAATTTTACGTTCGAGTCCTCATGTTTCCTGAGTATATTCCTTGACACCCTATTTTATATTCCACCTCCTTCCACCCTGCATGTGAAATTAAGAACTATTATGGACAGTGTACAATGCATATGCTTGTTTATTTCTTCTAATGTTCATCTACACATGCTTGCATCATAAAAATTTGGACTAGTGACATGGCCATGAGAAGTCATTCATCCAAGACATCAATAGACTAACAAGGCCAAAGGTAAATATGCATACACTCTGCTCCTAGTATGTTTACCAAACAAATATCCTCAGCTATTTATTCATCTATGGAATGGTGAATATGATGATGTTATATTCAATACATGGTTTGCAGTTCACAAGAAGTATCAACAAGTACAAGCGAGATGTTGAACATAGCGTAGGTTCCACAGACTAAGAGGTGTGGTTGCAAAACTCTGTCTCCATAGTTCATCGAACCTATGCGTGTACTTGTATATTTATGCAAGTGAAAGAACAATACAAAAAAAAAATCACACTACCATTCACTTTAGTTTTCCTGTTAAAAAATTGTCACCGGGTCTAGAGTTGTAACCCCCAAAGTATTATCAATAGAGGGCTTGAACATCCATCGAACTGGACAAGTGTTCATCGGGGACATAATGGTCTTCTATAGCATCTACTTGGACAAGGAAAACAAAACTAGATCCATTATGCGTGCTGACATGACAGACAAGGAGGACATGATGACAATCACACTGACTATTCCTACACAAATTGTCTAGAAACATGTAGAAAATATATTTTTGGGTAATGGGATATCCATTACAAATTTTAATATATTTCCCAAAACAATATATGACCATGGTGATTGTGATCGGATTATTTTGCTCAATGAAACAAGTATTGTGGAAAAAATTCACATTGTTTGTTCAGAATATTGTTTCGTCCCGGATGCGACTATCATCCATCTTGCATAGAGTAGTGATAATTACCCAATCGAAACCATTGGCGCAACTTTCACACTGGTGAGAAAACTTGGCTCACAACACATTCTCCATATAAAGGATGGAGAGTCAGACAACAACAAGGAAATGGTACGTCTTTCCATATCTAGTTTTGTCCTTTACTTTCGCATGTGCATGTATCTCAGGTATGTTACACAAATATTTCATGGTTCCATGTTGCAGATACAAGTGTTCGATACCTATTCAATTTTTTTTTCATCGATGGAACAACAATTGCATAAAGGGTAGTTTCCACTTATGCTCTTCAAAAATATAACAAAGAAAAGGGATGTTAGAGAAAGGATCTTTCACACAACCCAAACAATGTTTGTAACAAAGTTGCGAGTAGACATAGTACAGGATCTGAAGAAACTAACTAGATCTACAACTGTTGTGCATATACATCCACAGAATCATCCTCACTTTGCTTATACAAATAGCCTTCACCAAATTTCTTCTGCTTGTTTTATTTTTTTATTTTTTTAAGGGGAGGGGGGTATAGTTGTGTATTATATTGTTCAATGTATTAATTCCTATGCTCGCGTTTCTAGGTTGAAGGTGTTTTGGTTGCAGTGACTGCATAATCGACCCCCTTTGAGCCTGTATGTGCAAAATGAAACTCTATGCTTCTGCTTCTGCTTTGATAAGTGATGATACAATTGATTGTTTGTGATGCAGTGAAAAATTTCCATATATATATGGACATTGCATTAATGCTACCATCTGAACCATGGGCAAAAAAAACGTGCATTGTACAATTAGGCAACCTATATTACAATATGTTCTTCCTAGGTTGGAAGAATTTTTGTATGAAACATATCTACATAAAAAAGGCAAGCAGTGTCTACATGTTGCGCAACTTTCGGATACACAGCAAATTTACCTTAAATGAGGACAATCCAATTTTCATATCGGCTAAAGAAAGAAAAAACAAAAACATATCAAACTTTGAAACGAAAAGAAAATATCTCATGTGTCTCTATAATATTTCTTCAACACCCAGATGAATGTTCATCAGGCTTGAGTACTTGATATTGCATGTGCATAAGATTGTTCGGTCCAAAAATGGTAAGCATGGCAACAAACCCCATATATCCCATGGTCCTGGCAATTTTCTCCTAGGAACATATACCAGATGTAAGAGAAAATGAATGTCGTAGCGTCTTTTATTTGTATATCAAATTGTTTGATGCAAAGGTCGATGTCTACTGCTCTATGGAACCTTGTGGGAACTTGCTTGCAACCTGTTTGGAGTTTAGTTGGTTCTTGGTTGTATGCTTCGTCTATAAATTTGTATATTGCGGAACTCCGAGTGTTGTTTGGAGGAAACGGAACAATATAATTGCAATTTTTTAGCCAACTAGCCTACAAATCCACCTATCAATTTGTATGGGGTTGTGACGCAAATGTATTATGTGGCTAGTTTTAGCATTTTTCCTTGATCGTTGAACTTGGTAAAATTAATCTCCTGGAATAATTTGAAATCAACGAATATATACTATGAGAAGTTCAATTGTTCTATCATATCAACAAGAGGCCCTTAAAATTCAAATTGGTCATTGTTATGCTTGCAGTGATAGAATTTAAAAAAACTTTGTTTTGTTTCCTTCATTTTTTTTTTAAATAAGCGATTTAACATCCTTTGATAATTTTATGTAATTAAATTGTACAATATCAATATTTAATATTAATAATTTAGTATTTAGTATTTGAAAATAATTTTTTTAGATTATGTTATATAGGATGACCATCCATAAACAATCTCAATCTTGAGCCCGCCAGTCCTGGAGTTCATCTGTCAATTTGTATATCGTATAACTCCAAGTGTTGTTCAAAACACATGAGACAATAGAAGTGCAATGTTGAGCCAGTCGGCCCGCAAGTTCGCCTGTCAATTTGTATATCGCGGAACTCTGGGTGCTATTTGTAGGACATGGCCCAATTTTGAGCCCGCTAGCTCGAGAACCTGTGATCCAAAAAGTGGCTAAGTATGGAATGAGAAATCTGTATGTACATATTTAGTATGTATTACTCGTTTCTCAGAAAATTTCTAGGTGTGTAAGTTGGTGGATACACGTGTTCACATTTCCACTTACTTTTATATCACCATCCCGACCAACCGCTTCCCCGTTTCACATTGTACAAACTTTTTGGATCGTGAGTTTCTGAATACGTGGGTTTTTCTTTTAAGTAAGATATTTAACATCCTTTAATAATTTTATGTAATTAAATTGTACAATATCAATATTTAATATTAATAATTTAGTATTGAAAATAATGTTTTTAGATAATGTTAGATAGTTGATAGGGATTACCATCCATAAACAATGGAAATCTTGAGCCCGCCATCCCTGGAGTCTGTCTGTCAATTTGTATATCGCAGAAGTCCAAGTGTTGTTTGGAGGAAACAGAATAATAGAAGTGCAATGTTGAGCTATCCAACTTGCAAGTATGTCTGTCAATTTGTATATCACAAAACTCTGGGTGCTATTTGTAGGATACAGAGAAATAGAGGCCCAATTTTGAGCCCGCCAGCCCAAGAATCCACAATCCAAAAAGTGGCTAAGTATGGAATGTGAGATCCATACATGCTCTATAAAATCTCATGATCATACTTTATAATCATACATATTTAGTATGTATTACTCATTTTTCGTAAAATTACTAGGTGCGGAAGTTGGTGGATTCACAACTTCAGATTTCACTTACTTTTATATCACCAACCTGGTCGATCACTTCCCCATTTCATATTGTAATAAACAAATATAAACTATGTGAAGTTCAATTGTGCTATCATATCAACATGAGTCCCTTAATATTCAAATTGGTCATTGTTATTCTTGCGGTGATAGAATTAATATCATTTTTTTAAATAAGAGATTTAACATCTTCTAATAATTTTATGTAATTAAATTGTACAATATAAATATATAATATTAATAATTTAGTATTTAGTATTTGAAAATAATTCTTTTAGATAATGTTAGATAGTTGATAGGCATTACCGTCCGTAAATAATCGCAATATTGAGCCCTCCATTCCTGTAGTCTGTCTAACAATTTGTATATCACGAAACTCCTACTATTGTTTAGAGGACACGAAACAATAGAAGTGCAATGTTGATCCAACCAGCCCATAGGTCCGCTTGTCAATTTGTATATCGTGGAACTCTGAGTGCTATTTGTAGGGTACGAAACAATAGAGGCCCAATTTTGAGCCCGCCAGCCCGAGAACCCGCAATCCAAAAAGTGGCTAAGTATGGAATGAGGGATTTGTACATGCTCTATAAAATCTCATGTCCATACTTTATACAAGTACATATTTAGTATGTATTACTCATTTCTCTAAAAATTTCTAGGTGTGGAAGTTGGTAGATACACGTGTTCATATTTCCACTTACTTTTATATCAGCAGCCCGACCGACCACTTCCTCGTTTCATATTTTACAAAATTTTTGGAACGCGAGTTTCTGAATACGCAGATTTTTCTTTTAAATAAGATATTTAACATCCTTTAATATTTTTATGTAATTAAATTGTACGATATCACTATTTAATATTAATACTTTAGTATTGAAAATAATGTTTTTATATAGTGTTAGATAGTTGATAGGGATCACCATCCATAAACAATCACAATCTTGAGCCTGCCAACCCTGGAGTCTGTCTATCAATTTGTATATCACGGAACTCTAAGTGTTGTTTGGAGGACACAGAACAATAGAAGTGCAATGTTGACACGACCAGCCCGCAAGTCCTTCTGGGAATTTGTATATCGTGGAATGGTTGGGTGTTATTTGTAGGACACAGAACAATAGAGGCCCAATTTTGAGCCCTCCAGCCCGAGAACCCGTGATCCAAAATGTAGCTAAGTATGGAATTCGGTATCCATACGTGCTCTATAAAATCCCATGTCCATACTTTATAAAAGTACATATTTAGTATGTATTACTCATTTTTCAGAAAATTTCTTGGTGTGGAAGTTGGCAGATTCACGTCTTCAGATTTCAATTACTTTTATATCACCAGCCCAATCGACAACTTCCTCGTTTCATATTGTACAAACTTTTTTTTTTAATTAAATTGTACAACATCAATATTTAATATTAATAATTTAGTATTAAAAATTATGTTTTTAGATAATGTTAGATAGTTGATAGGGATTACCATCCGTAAACAATCGCAATCTTGAGTCCACTAGCCCTGGAGTCTGTCTGTCAATTTGTATATCGCAGAACTCTGAGTGTTGTTTGGAGGACACAAAACAATAGAAGTACAATGTTGATCCGTCCATCCCGTAGGTCCACTTGTCAATTTCTATATCACGGAATTATGGGTGCTATTTGTAGGGCACAGAACAATAGAGGCCCAAGTTTGAGCTTGCCATCCCAAGAACCTTTGATCCAGAAAGTGGCTAAGTATGGAATGAAGGATCAGTAAATGCTCTATAAAATTTCATGTCCATACTTTATAGAAGTACATATTTAGTACGCATTACTCATTTTTCAAAAAATTTCTAGGTGCGGAAGTTGGCGGATTCACGTCTTCATATTTCACTTACTTTTATATCACCAGCCTGACTGACCACTTCCCTGTTTCATATTGTACAAAATTTTTGGCTCGCGGTTTTCTGAATAGGCGAGTTACCAGATATGCAGGTTCAATATTGTGTTTCCATTGTTATGTCGCCTGTAAACAACACCTTGACTTCTGCGATCTATAAATTAGAAAAAAAAAATGAAATAAAATAATATATACTATGTGAAGTCTAATGGAACAATCACATGAACGAGGGGACATTAAAATTCAAATTCATCATTTTTATACTTGCAGTGAAGCTAAAAGTACAAAATATTTACTTAAACATCCAAAAAATGATTTTGTTGTAACATTTCGACACTTCTCTTATACAAACAGATCCTAGAAACTATAAACATCGCTCGTTGTCTCTATTCCTTGATTGAAGAACCTATCAACATGTTTAATGCACTCCATATTTACTATTAATACCATCAATGGTGCTTTCTTACAGCAATTCCCGCTTCCAAAAATTGCCATCTACTTTCTCTTTTTCCCTCTTCTTTCCCTTTCTTTATTTACTCGTTTTTCGGAAAATGTCTAGGTGAAGGATTTGGTGGATTCACGTCTTCAGATTTCCATTTTTAATTTTATATCACCAGCCTAACCGACCGCTTCCCTGTTTCATATTGAACAAACCTTTTGAATCGTGGGTTCCCATATAGGCAGGTTCAACATTGCATTTCCATTGTTCTGTCGCCTGCAAATAGCACCCAGACTTCCATGATTTATAAATTAGCAAATAAATTCCCCTTCATCTTATATTCTTTCTCTTTCTATTTACTTGGTCCTTTTTTTGAATGTCTCACACTTTTATATACAACACCTGATGTTCAACAATATACAAATTTCCCTCTCGACATTGCGCTTCGGTTGTTCCCCTATGCACAAACATCACCTGAAATTCTGAGATATACAAATTGACGACCGATATCCGTCACTGAGATGTAATATGACCATCGGCCCCTCATGTCTCCTAGGTATATCTTCTGACCCTTTTTTTATAACATGTCCGACCGCTTTCCATACTTGAGCATTTCTTGGAATTTGTTTCGCAGGTTGGTGGGTGGACGAAATGTACAATGCTTGGTCACTCTTCACCATCACCGCTACCTTTGTACTTATTTCCATATATGAAATTATTAA
The DNA here is from genome assembly GCA_010110895.2 of Picea sitchensis. NCBI lineage: Eukaryota > Viridiplantae > Streptophyta > Pinopsida > Pinales > Pinaceae > Picea > Picea sitchensis. The sequence continues at coordinate 29,725 of SNQJ01S0066372.1, read as the reverse complement.
GATTTAATTATATTAGTTCATCCTACAGGAACTGTTAATATTGTCAATAATGTCCGGAAGGTCGAAGAAGATTTTTCATTACTACAAATTAAACCAAGATTTGTGGAGAAGAGTGTTATCCTTTCCAAGTATTCATTTCAAACATGATGCAATCTGTTTCGTGCACCGACCGGTTGGCGCCTTTAATAAATCTCTAATTCTTAATCGTTTTTCATCATCACCGCCACCTTCGTACTTTTTTCTAAATATACAATTAGTGAGATTTAATGGTAATAGGTCATTACGCACAAACCCTGAATATTGTCATTGATCAGCGAAAGGCTCGAGGATATCTTCTATTGATACACATTAAACCATAATTTGCGGAGGGTTATATTATCCCTACCCAATTTTCATTTCAAACATTGTATGGAGAAAACAAAAATTCTCGTTAACCTTTTGCAACAGTTTTGTCCATATACAGTTAACACATTCGGGCATGATGGAAAGAGGTTCCAGTATTCCAAGGCATATTATTACTACTCATCTTCCTCTGCCCAGGAGAAAAAAAGAAGATGGTCCCTTGGTACACTGAGAGATATATTTGAAGCCAAAGAATTCCAAGGAAACCCTGCCTGCTCAGAGAACCTTCCTATTTGCATTGATGGATGGCGTAGAGGTTAATGTCATGGATTTCGAGCCAGAAGAAGATGATCTGATGGGCGATGATATGACAATGTATGATGGCAATGAAGAGATTATTCCCACTCCTACACCCAAATTGAAATCAACCATAACGGTCGGAACGTCCCGTCTTAGTGATGGAGGTCCTGACAACACCAAAATAAGGAGTTTTAGAAAATAAACCAATGTTGAACACAATAGCCTCTTTTCAGCTCAAAAGTAGGAATTCCAGAGGTCCAAATTAGTCCATTTTGGGCGGAATAATTTCACTGTAAGGAAACGATATGTTGATGCTCCCAGATATATATTTCAAGCCAAGAAAATATTCAATTACAGGACTATTGTCATGTTCTATGGGTATACAAATAAAATCTTCGGGAATGAGGACAAGAACTCCCACTGGTGTAAGGCATATTTATACTATTCATCTCCTTCCACCCAGAATGGACTAATTTGGGCCTCTGAAATTACACATGCAACCTGTGTCCCTGAAGTCTTTTTGATTGTGTAGAGGTAGTTTCTAGGTGTGTCCTAACTTTCAGTTAAGGGCTATTCCATTTTCCCTGCAACGTTTTTCATCTTATTCCTCGTGGGAAGCTTCTGAGAACTATCAATTTTACCGCAGGATGATCCATAGAGGAAAAAACTACAAGGATCTTGCATACTACGAACCTCGTGCCTATGTTTGTGGAAAATGCATTCAATGTTTTGGCCCAAAGAACAGGGTACAATTTCTAAGGATAGATGTACAATACTCAGTGTTTTTTTTTTTTAAATGGATTTGCTATTAAAAAAAAATTCCTTGGAGTCTTCATTGCTACTTATTTTAAGGATTTAACACCTCTTCTCATTGGCATGGTTTGGTGGTCTCGTAGTTCTTCGATATTGTATTTACTTAGGTAATTTTTTCTAATATGGAGCATCTAAAAATTATATGACAATGTACTATGTCGATCCACCAGGATTTTAAGCAAACAAAAAATGGATTAGACACAGTTTCAAACCAATGTTCAATTCTATTCGCAATGCAGATAGAACATAGCAATACCAAATTACAATGTTGCAGCAAAATCATCATTCTTGTTTCTATACATGCAATTATTAAGATTTAATGCTAACAACCCATAATGAAATAATTTTAATACTTAAGTTAATATGTTATAGTCATTGAAGAATGTATTAAGAACACACTTACACCCACACGTTGCAATAAAATCTAATCTTCAACAAAGCATTTGTTGACAATTAGTAGAAAATGATGGTTTTGCAACAATGGGTCTTGTTTGAAACCAATTCGTTCTTACGAAAACTGCCCTCCACCTTTCTACTTTCCCAGTCTTTTATCCCCTGTAATTTCTCTTCCTGGTTACTTAATCGTTTTTTTTTCTAAAAATGCCTTCCTGCACGGGTTGGCAAATTCATGTGTTTGGACCTAGCACTTCCCCTTTGTATAAATTGGGCCTCTATTGTTCTATGTTCTACAAGTAGCACCCAGAGTTCTACGATATACAAAATGATAGGCGGACTTGCATGTTGGCTGGCTCAACATTGCACTTCTATTTTTTCATGACCTCCCAACAACATTTTGAGTTCCACAATATACAAATTGACACATGGGCTATAGGGATGGCAGGCTCAAGATTTTATGGATGGAAAAGTTATCAAATGAGCCACATACTACATTTGCGTCACAGAGGTTATATTAAAGAGAAAAGCATGTCCTCTATAGTTTTGTGTCCTATAAACAACACCTAGATTTCCACACTATACAAATTGATAGTCGGACTTGCGGGTAGGCTGGCTAAAAAAATGACTCGGAGTTCTGCGATATACAAATTGACAGATGAAGCATACAACCAAGAACCAAGTAAACTTGTGGATCATATTCCTAGTCATTGTTTTTTGTGCTTGCCACCTTCACACTTCTTTCCAAGTATATATCTTGGCAGGAAATGGAATATATGTTACATATGTGAATATATTGGCCCTTCTTTTCCATCTTCTATACTTACCCAAATATTTGTTTCTGTTTTCCCTGAACCTTATATTTCTCATTACTTATTCCTTTTTTTGAAAATGTCTGGCTGCGGGGTTAGGCAGACTTGCAGGTTCATGTTTGCACTCGTTCTCTTATATCGTGACACCAATCGACTGCTTCTCCATTCCATACCCAGACACTTCTCCGACCGTGGATTCCCAATAGGCGGGCTCTAGATTGGACTTCTATTGTTCCATGACCTACGAACAGTACTGTGACTTTCACAATATACAAATTTACAACCGGACTCAGATCATACCATATTCCGTATTACAGTCTACCTATCATGCCCTCTTCCATGGTACACATTTTGCACTGAAAACTCCTTAGACATACAATTTAACCATCAGGTCCTCACATCTTCTGTGGAATTATTGTCACCCCATTTTGAAGCTCGTCTATCCTCTTTCCATACTTCTCCATTTCTTTGAATTTCTTTCAGGGATCATCGGTTTGGCAGGTTCAAGAAATATCCAGTTCCTAATCGTTGTTTCATGTGCCCACACCCTTTTGCAATTAGCAATTAGCAATTATATATAAGATCTTATTTCTAGGCATGCAATTAGCAAGCATTAATTTCAAACATCATGGAATGTCATTTGCGCTTCGTCGGGTTGGTCTGTTCACGAAAACTTCAATCCTCTCTTTCGAAAACAAGTCTTCCTAACCTTTTCCCTATTCCATACTTAGCCACTTTCCCAGAATTCTGCAAATATACAAACCGTCCAATGAACTGCCTTATCATGCTCTTCCATTTTACACATTTTGCAGTAAAAAATTCTGATACATTAATTTGACTGTGGGACACTCCCCTCTCTTGAGTATCCCCCATAACCCTATTTTGAATACCGTCTGACCACTTTTCATACCTTTCCATTCATTCCTTTCTCTCCCTCATCTCCCCAACCTTGGCACTTGTCTATAATAAAGAAATGTTTTTTATATATATAGTACATTTTGCACTGAAAACTTCCGAGACATACAATTTCACCATCGGGTCCTCACATCTCCTGTGGAGCTATTGTCACCCAATTTTGAAGCACGCCTGTCCACTTTCCATACTTCACCATTTCTTCAAATTTATTTTGTGGATCGTCGGGTTGGTGGGTTCAAGAAATACCCAATTCCTAATCATTGTTTCCTGTGCCCGTGCCCTTTTGCAATTAGAAATTACCATTTATATATAAGATCTTATTTCTAGGTATGCAATTAGCAAACATTAATTCTACACCAAGATTTGAGGAAATATCCCATTAATACGCATAAAACCAAAATACTTGGATGGTTATATTATCCCTTCCGAGTGTTAATTTCAAACATCATGGAATGTCGGTTGTGCGTCATCGGGTTGGTCTGTTCACGATATATTCAATATTTGATTCTGAAAGCGAGTCCGACCAACCATTTCCCATCATCATACTTGGCCACTTTCCCGGAATTCTGCAAATATACAAATTGACCGTTGAAGTATCACATCATGCTCTCTTCTGTTTTACACGTTTTGCAGTAAAAATTTTGGATACATAAAATTTGACCTTGAAACACGCACCTCTCCTGAGTATCCCCGTAACCCTATTTTGAATCTCTCCTGACCTCTTTTATGACCTTTCCATTCATTCCTTTCTCTCCCCCGTCAACATGACCTTCGCACTTGTCTAGAATAAAAAAAATAAAATGTTTTAATATNTATATATATATATATATATACATATACATATATTATTTCCAAATATGCAATTACTGACATTTAATTCTAAGATATCATCATGCAGGAACCGTATATATTGTCATTGATGGGAAAAGGTCTTGAGGAGATCTTTTATTAATACGCTTTAAAACAAGATTTGCGAGGATTTATATTATCCCTTCCGAGTGTTGATTTCAAAATCATGAAATGTCGTTCGCACATCATCATCTTGGCACGTTCACTAAAACTCCAATCCTTAATTGATCTTTGTCGTCCTCGCCACCTTCGCATTTCTAAATATGAAATAAGTAAGATTTATTGCTAACAGTTCATCATGCACCACCCATATAGTCATTAATCAATGAAAGGCTTGAGGAGCTTTCCCATTCATAAGCATTTAACCAAGATTTTGTGGAGAGTTACATTATCAGCTCAAATTCTTCATTTCAACTATCGTCTAGAGAAAACCAATGTTATCATAAACCTATGAGATCAGATTGACAACCGTTCAATGGAGATACAGTGAACATATTTAGGTGCAAGGGCCAGAACGTCGAGTGGTCCAGGGAATATTCTTATTACTCAACCCCTGCCGCCCAGAACCAAGTAATTTGGACCTCTGGGATTTCTTGTTCAGGCTGTGTCCCTGAATTTTTTAACTGTAAGGACCTAGTCTCTTGGTGTGCCAATAAATTTATTTCAAAGAAAATAATTATTCCACTGTGGGACCACTCTTTTGTTTCTTTGTCACCTCAGGTCTTCCGCCGAATGTTAAGATTGTTAGAGCCAACATTGACGTTCAAAGGAGAATATTGCAAACAGTTCCTAGAAAAGAATAATAACGGGTTGGACCTTTTGCCCCATTTATTGGAAGATCTGATTGTAGTTCCGAAAGATATTACAAGCTTGTAGGTTAGTTCATTTAGAAATCCATTATGTGAAATTTCTTGGTTGTTTACAAGAATAATGGGACAGGAGTCCACAACAACTATTTCTCAGATCGCTCTTTATATTTTGTATTTCACAGTCAAGGAACAAACCATTTTTTATTGGGGAAAGTTAATTTCCCATGAAATTTGTTCCTAATTGTCAAGCTTCAAAAAGGAAAAGAAATTGTATATGTCATCCTACTTAGTTTTTACGATAACACGTTGCTGCCAGTTTCCAAAACTGTCTTTGTCCAAGAATTTCAACTGGGAATTCAACCTAGTAACGTTCTGGTACTAGGCCTTGTGGAAGAACAAGGATTCCCACTATTTTTATGAGGTTCTTAATATCTTTGTGTCTTTTTTCAAAGTTTTTTTGTTAGGATAATATGATCCCCGCATATCTGAATAGGAAACGAGGTTTTTGGATGGGAAGGGGACACTTGAACATTTTGATAATTACATTGTGATAAGATTTTTTTGGCTCTAGGGAAAAACCTACTCTCCTTCCATGTCACATTATAGAAATAATGTTTGTTGCAGAATTAGCATGGAAATACAACTACTGGTTGCATCTATTGCAAAAGAAGCGAAAACAATATTTCATTTCTCTGCCTTGGAAAGTTGGGGACTTCGTGTTGAAAAATGTCAACAAAATTGAAGAATTCGCAGTGCATTCTAGCAAATTCAACCTCAGATATGCTGAAATCCTAAGAGGGTTTGATCCCGATAATATTTTTCGACAACATTTACAAACACTTGGCCTCGGCGATTGTTTTTTCAAAAAACAACCATTTGAAAATAGAGACACTAGAGGCAATGATCTTGCTTCTAATGCTGGTGACCTAGACACACTGCAAAGAAACACTAAATTGTACAGGCAACAAGGGAAATGTCCCGATGACATGAGTGTTCAATCGATGAATAACACTCTAAAAAGTACGACATCCTGGAGCATCGCTCTAGTGGACCACCACAGTAACAAAGAAACTTAGATTTCTTCAAACGAAGGAGGATATAATGACCCTCCTCACTCTAAAATAGATAGTTCTCACAAGCTTCCAGTAGACAAGAGAAAAAAAAATGTGGGGCAGGCGNGTGCTCCGCTACCTTGATTATCCCAAAGACGCAATTCAACATAGTCGTCCAATGGACATATCCAATACCGAAAATTTTGACAAAGATGAATTCTTCGTGTCCCAGAGCACTGTTTTTGACAGCCAGTCCAACAAACTTGATCATTGGAAAAATAGATGTAAAAAATAAGAAAGGAAAATCTCGTTCAAAGGTTTACCTTGCCAACATACGGTCATCCCAAATTTTTCAACTTCACATAGTGAGCGGAGATTCACTTCATGATTCCATTAGAGGCATCAAGGTTGAGAATGCCAAACTGAAGGAACGACTCAAGGAATTGGAAGAGGCTTTGATTCCTATGCCATTGCTTGCCAATCCTTTGGAAATAGCCATGCCTGCCACCTCTGCAACCAACTTAAAAGGATCCTCCAGCCTCCTCGCATCCTATAGAGGATATGTGGAGAATAATATCAAGAAAATAATGGAACTGGTTACTGAGGCATGGGAAACATCACAAACCATCACTCCCCTTGGAACCAAGTCACATAGTTTTCTCAAACATTTGCAAGCAAAGTTAAAAGATGAAGAACATTTCTACTTAAACACAATCCTTCCTTTTGGCACCATTGTCAACAACATGATAGAAAGAAAAATAAGACAACAAGATCTTCCATCCAAAAACCAAATCGGTCAATTAAATGCATTGTGGAAAGAAAAAGTGAAGAACCTGCATCTCATTGTTTAGTCATGTGAATAAGTCATATCAAAGAAAGAAAAATTGTTCACAAGGTTGTCAAGAATAAACTTCCAAGGCCCCAACTTAATCGTCAACTCCTTTCCCTTAACTAGGAAAGACTTCAATAAACAGGTTGATATGTTTAAGGCGTTGTCTTTGGAAAAATTTTACATCCTTGAATATGATCAAGATCACTTCAACCACTAGTTAGTCCACTATTCAATACAAAATGAGGAAATTCATCAGGCTCTGCGTAATCTTTCTATCGACTTCCGGGAATTAGAAAACAAACATTTCAACATCAAAATCTGAAATGAGATCAACATCTCCCCAATGAGAAGCTACATTGAAGAATGGCTCGAAAGGGAATTGAAGTAGGTCATAGACGAAAGGAAACAGGCAGTTGCCATGATTCTAGGAGTCGTCAACAACATCAATGAAATGACAGCTGCAAGAAAATAGAAAAAGGACTCATATGTACCATCACTGTAAGTCTACTGATCGCATCCTGCTTTGTTTATCAACCTAGTTATTCCACTTTTTTAAATAGAAATGTCTATCCAAACACTAATACCTTTCAATTTAATTTTCTTTTTAGGTATTGCACTCTACCATCCCCCACTTCTTCTCTCTATAGTCCTGTTTCTTGTACATATTTCTCTTATGGTCTGTGAGAACCCCAATCCCAATCTATATGACAAACGCACTGAAATTTCCAGTAATATTTAACAGACTTTTAATATTTGATATATTTCAAATAAATATATTTCAAACTAAACTTCTTTTTTATCTCCTTTTAAACTAATTTCCATTAATATGTAACAGACTTTTATTTTTTGATATATTTCAAATAAAAATGTTTTTTATCTCCTTTTAAATTTATGTCCTCATACATTTTTATCTTTCACCAGTGTATATTCCAAATGCATTTAAATTTCTATGGACTTATAAATTATTTAGTATATTTCAAACTAAACTGTTTTTTTGTCTCCTTTTAAACTAATTTCCATCAATATGTAATAGACTTTTATTTTTTGATATATTCGAAATAAAACTATTTTTTAATCTCCTTTTAAATTTGTGTCCTCATACATTTTTATATTTACCAGTCTATATGACAAATGCATTTAAATTCCTTTTAAATTTATGTCCTCATACATTTTTATCTTTCACCAGTCTATATGACAAATGCATTTAAATTTCCATGAATTTGTAACTTATTTAATATATTTCAAACTAAACTGGTTTTTTATCTCCTTTTAACTAATTTCCATTAATATGTAATAGACTTTTATTTTTTGATATATTTCAAATAAAACTGTTTTTTTTTATCTCCTTTTAAATTTACGTCCTCATACATTTTTATCTTTCACCAGTCTACATGAAAAATTCACTTAAATTCCTTTTAAATTTATTTCCTCATACATTTTTATCTTTCACTGGTCTATATGACAAATGCATTTAAATTTTCAGGAACTTGTAACTTATTTAATATATTTCAAACTAAACTTCTTTTTTATCTCATTTCATATTTGTGTTGTCATAAAAAAAAATCTTCCACTATGCACAAATTGTATTTTGGTATATACTTTAAAAAAATAAATGGGGCTCTACAGACCACATGTCATTTACTACATGGATACCACCTGTGCTTCATGCTTCTTTCCACATCTTCGCTGCAGTTTCCATCTGCCTCTCCTACTTTTCCCTATCCAATTCAACCTGGCAGGGACTATACTGCCACGCAACCTTGTTTAAAAAATATTTCAATAGAATCACTCAAAAAAAATGGTTTCCTCCACTTTTTAATTTGGTCCACACTTCTAACAACAAATATGAAGAGTGATCATTATATTCACCATCATTATATACATTTTTTAAATGGAAACTCAATGAATACATAAAGGGAATCTCCTAGATTTATTGTGCCTAAAAAGTGAAGAGTTATGTCTATGTATTTTTTAAGTTAAAATTAATAAATAAAATAGCATTTATTTGGATGGTATTTATTCATGAATATTAAGTAAAACTCTTAGTTTAAAAGGGTATGGAATATTTATAAATGAAAATTTCATTTCAGATGGTCAAGTTAAATTAAGGAAGGAGGTTCAAAAGGTAAAGGAGGCCTTGAAGGAAGGGAAATGGGTAATAATTAGGAACCTAAAAGATATTATTAGGAATATATACCAAAATGATAACAATAAATAATGATTTGAAACACTTCGAATCATTTCTTAGAATCCTAACATTCTAAGTCATCAAAACTTTAGTGATCTTGGAAAGTTTCTCTTGATGCTTTTAAAGAATGGAAATAACATTTTTAAGAAATCCAAGTAATCTCTTACTTTTCTTAAGGTCCCATATACCAATTTTAGTCTCACTAGATGCTAAACATCATCATCATCATTAATTATCATTTTTTTTTACAATTAAAATATTCAATGTAATAATAATAAAATTTATCAAAGTTAATTTGGTTGAGTGTTTGTAGGATGGACTGTTATTCTCTCCACCCATGTTATATTCATGTGAGTGACATGTTGAGTTCATAATAACTACGTTTTGTTTATGTGGCCTTGTGCCATGAATAATCTTGGCGACCATCCTCAAAATGTGGAGAAGTTTCATTTCCTTATGATATGATACCCGAAATAAAAAAATAAAATAAAAATTATTAAAGGGGCTTTGTAATCTCAATAAAAATGAAATATTAAGAGCCTAGATCCATTTTAACCCCAAATATATTAAACTCTAAGGGATCCAATCCCTTGGGGTGATTTTTTTTTGATAATTTAATTCTCCCCACTTGAGTTCAAATCCTTGATGATACCCTATCCCATTGTGATATGTCTATAAGGGTATATATCCCTTGTATAAGGGTCCAATTTGGTGTGCCATAGGATGTTTTGTGGATCACTTACTTATACTAAGACAAGGGGTGAATTACTAGAAGACTACTTTTTATTTTCTTTCAATATTTATCGATGTGTTACTTTATCAACTATAACCGTTAATGATAAATACAAAACCATACAATCCAAACTACACAAAGATTCAACATGGAAACCCAAATGGGAGAAAGCCAAAAAAAAAATATTTTATAAAATCATTTAGGCACCAAGATATTGTTACAATGTTTGTAGGCACCAACTTGGACGAGACACTAATCCCCTTAGCTAAGTGATGATCCAAGGAATAGAAACAATTATTTATTGTACCCTTGTTCTGCTACTTTACTTGTCAACCTGTAGTTTATACAAACATAATAGGTTTTATGCATTGTATGTGCAATATACAATTGTCGGTAGCAAAGGTTTGAGAATGATCAAAGGCTATAAATGTGTAGGAAATCAAGAGATAGAAAGAAACTCTAAACTAATTACTTGAAGGAAACAAACCAATATGGAAGTAAAACTAATCCAAAGTACATGAAAATAAATTATTCTATTGGATTAAAGAGTACCGAATAAGGAAATTTAAACTGAGGAAAAAGGATAAATCCAATATGAAATTATGACAGAGAGTTGTGATAGAAGTAAATCTATAAACTATATTAGGAAAAATGTAATGGAAATAAAGTTATGATAATGCATGAACAAATTAATCTAACCCCTTGATCATTATCAACCTAAATGTACTTTTATTTTTTATTAATGCTTTCATGAAAACAAGATTAAGCTAAGTCAAATCTAAAGCTAAAACAGGCCTATAGGAGATTTCTATAGGAACTGTGCATTTCTACAAGATCTACAGATTTTCTAAAAGACACTCCTATAGTAAGAAAAATGAAGTATAAAATGGTAGTGCAAGTGATCCAAGAGAATTTAAGGAACATTCATAGAGGTCTAGGAGGATCCGGAATGCTCATAGAGGTCCTAGGGGATCAAAAAAAGATTAAAATTCAAGTATTCCAAGTGCTTTCAAAAACTCCATCAATTCATAGAGCTCGGTGATAACTTTCCAACGATGAAAAAATCGCCTCAAATGGAGTTCGTATGAAAAAGTTATGAGAGGTCAAAGTTCAAGTCAAACCTAAGAAAAGTCAAAGGGAAACATCAAAGGTGGCACATGTCACCACTGCAAGGGTGAAACATGCCACATGATCTATGATCGTACATGTGACGTGGAACATGATTGTACAAGTGACATGACACATAGGCTAAGAGCTAACTGGGCAATTCGTACAGACGAGGTGGACAAATCATATGTTGACAAGTGGCAAGGAATCTAGCCAATGAGAGGTCGCCACATGGAAACCTCCCATTAGGCAATATTGGTTAGTGTTTAAAAATTTTTATGAATTCAATGGGGGTAGAACCCTCAACCTCCTTAAACCTTAACAAAGACTCCATTATCATCATGCCCCATACATGTTTCTTAACACTATATGTTTTCAAAAATATTTGAATTTAGTTTAAGTTTCATTTGGGGGGAAAATGACCAAGGAATAAGACCCCATACCTTGTTCTATGTAATATTCCATCCAACATATGGCTCTAAACTTATGTGGGGAGGTTAAATATATACCATATATAGTATGTTTATAACATTATAACCATACGAACCAACAAAACCATAGAAAGAGCGAGGGTCGGTGGGAATGGAACCTAGGACCTCCGCCAAACTTAGCCATGGTTTTAACTACTACACTATAAGCTTCAAATGTTATGGGGATTCCCCTAAATTTAATTTTAAGATGCCCAATTTTTCATTCGGAGGTTTGGGAACTCGCGACCTATATATGGGCATTAATCCCAAGAGATGAACACAATTTCCCATGTATGCATGCAGACTGAGGGCACAGATCCCGATGCATGGTATGAATCCTGAAAACATATAGATGTCTCAAAGTATATGTAGAAAAGAAGCCAAGTATGGTTGTCTTGTAAAGCATGCCATGAGGTATATTAATAGCACCTAGGTAACTTTATACTCTTTTTTCACGATTTTTCACAAAGATCGTGAATTTGAGGTCTATTTTACGATCATATGTCATTTGTAAATGTATTGGTCTAGATTTCCGTTAATGAGCACCATAATGCATAGTTTGATGTGTAAAAAGGGTGAAATTGGGGCAGTTTGGAATTTGGTCAACTTTATCGTCAAATTTCACAGTATTTCATAAGGTTTCAATTGTGAAATTATTTTCTTGCTTTGAATAGTGGAATTAAAGAGAGTCCATTAATATTTATTTTTGCAAGCTCATGTTGTAATGTAATTGGTAGTTTGAGATGATGGAGAACAATCATAGTATCTAAAGGGATTTTGAAGATGAAGATATATATTCCATATACATATGTAATTTTAATTATTTTCTTTTATTTTTTTTCATGTCACTATTCTGGAAATTAAACATCAGTTTATGAGTTTTTGGATAAGAAACACATCATCATTTTTATGCAAAACACATGAATACAATTAGTAAATTAATTCTAAATCAAGTTAGATGTTGCATGTATATATATTGTAAAGAAATAAGTGTTGTATAAGGATTTTTGGATCAAGTTGGTATCAGATCTAGTTTTGATGTGTATTTGCAAGTTTTTGATGTGATGAGATTGAAGAGTTCATTTGGTGAAGATTTTTAAGGATCTTTTTTATCACCAGAAAATGGCTCACCGCAAATAAAAAAAATGGATGAAGAAAGAGTTAACACAAACACAACATACTACCAATACTTATGGAAGGATTACACTCAGTTTGGAAAGACAATCATAAAACTATATAAAAGTGGTTATGAAATCCGCGCACATCTAACAAAAGAATCGTTCTCACATCCACGTGGACTAACGTAGTGTACGAAGCGCACATAGCATAGTCCACGCGAGTGACAGTCGAAATACTCGCCCATGAACTGCCTCTTTCAAAAGACATGATTGAGAAAGATGACTCCTCATATTATTCCTCTTCCCGTCAAGATGGAAAATGCTCAAAGATAGTTGAAGTAAGGATAAATTCAGATGAAGAAGTCCTTCATAAGTAGTTATCATTACCTTTCATTCCAGAGAAAGGTAAACGGTGTAAGATATCTCGAAATAAAGATATGCATGTTAAAGGATAAGGAATGGAGACTTTTCCCACTGGTGAATGGTCTAGGTATCCATGTGCTTCTTGTGGAGATAGTAACCATGATGTGGATAAGTGTCTAAGAAGATAGAATGTGCAAGTAAATCCCTCCAAGAAGAAGGCTAAAGGTAATTATCATTTCTAAAAGAAAAGGAAAAGGGGGAATGATGAGAAGGGATTGTGGTTCCAAGATGGGAACAAGACACTCTTCTCTTATTGTGGTAAGAGTGGAAATCATATCGAGAAGTGTTGGATAATTTACCCACACTTATATATGAAGTAGAACTGGAAAGATGTAAAGACACTTGCAAGAAGACAAGAAACAACTCTAGATAAAGTCAATGGTATTACTGAAATATTTGGGAAAGAATACTTCCTAATGGTTGGTCTTGGAAAAATTATATATGAAGACATTGATGAATGGTTCATGGGTAGTGGATCATCTCTCTACATGACTGGGATGAGATCAATATTTTTTACTTTCTCAGAGTCTGAAATATATTCCTATGTGGGATCTGGAACTAATACCAAACAAGCAATAAGAGGGTATGGTTATGTAATATTCCATCTCGAGTCAGGAGGATATCTGGGAATATAACATATGTTGTATGTTTCATATTTAAAGGTAAACCTAACCTCACTTGCATCATTTGAATATGAATTATATGTAGTCACATTCCAGAATGCCCAAGTACTTGTGTATTCAAGGGACATTGCTCCAGAGACAACAATAGTTCTTAGTATTCGCAAGGAAAGATTATATAGGTTACTTGGGAGATGTATCATTTGGTATAATTGTTTCTTGGATATGCATTAGATTCAATGTCATATTCAACATCAACGTCAAAGGTATTTTCAAATATAGGAAGTTGTGAGACTTCTTCTAATACTAAGGGGGGGATGAGTCCCTGAATAAACCATACATTAGAAAATATTTCATTGTAAATATGTATATTTGTAAATGTAAGGTGATTTTCATGTGAAAATATCTTGTAAAGTCTATTTAGAAGGTTTGTAGGCCACTCATTGTAGATTATAAGAGTGAGAGGAATTCTACAAAATTTCTATATTGCCACCTTATATGTTGATAAGAGTGAAAGGAATTTTGTAAGAGAGTTTAAATATTGCCACCTTATATGTTGTAAAGAGTGAGAGGAATATATTTAAAGAGATTTCTATATGGCCACCTTACATATTGTTATAGAGTGAGAGGAATCCCACTAAAAATATTTATAGATAACCACCTTACATGCGGTTTTATAGTGAGAGGAATCTCATTATAAATACTTCTAAGCCTTTTCAACAACAATATAGGAAATTGTATTGTCTTGTAATCAACTCAAAGTATACATATGGATTGAATTGTCTAAGACAACATTCTTGATTATGAAGAACTGAAAGTGAAGGGAAAAAAGGATATAGGAAAATCAATGTGATTTTTGTGGTGAGGGTTTTCAATAATGTTCAGAAAAACCACAGTGTTGCTAATGGATTATCGATGTTTCAGATACATATCAGGATCCACCTTCAAGACAAGAAGCCTAGATTATAATTGAAGAGATAAGCTTGATATAAATACTAAATGGAAATAATAAATCCTAAAGGTCAGCTGTAGAGAAACCTAATTTTACAATAATTAATTAAGTTATTCAAAACAAATTTTAAGTTTTTCAAAATTTAATTTGTTCTTAGGTTTTGATTTTATTTGAAAATTTTCTTTTCTTTTAAAATTTTTTATAATGTTGTTTTTAATTAAAGACATTTAGTAATTATAATTTGAATTTTTAATGTTTTTGAGTTTGAGTTGATCAAAGTTATGTGTTTTTAGGTTTTATTTTCATTAAGATTTTTTATTTTTTTTTCTAACTTTAAATTATTTTATTCTAATGTTGTTTTTTAATAAATTTTTAATTATAAATATTTAGATTGAAGGTTTTTTGTTTGAGGATTAAATGAATGAGTTTAATTTTAATTAAAAACTATTTTAGTAATGATTAATCATGTGTTAGAAGATTTATAACTTTCTAAGATTAATTGAATTCAAAATGTTTTTAATTTGAAATTAGGGTTTTCCTATAAAGATAATTACTTAACTATTATTCCCTTTTATTAAGGGGAGCCAATTTTCACTCAGTTCTAGGCCATTATCTCTATTAAGGTTGCTTGGATTTCTTTGGATTTTGATCATTTCCGTAATGCGACGTTTAAATAGGTGATCTTCTTTTGCCAAGATTTTTGTCTCTTCTAGGCATACATGGTGTTTTGTTTGCAGGGACTGTTCTGCTAAGGATGAGGTGTGAATGCGCTCATTCTTTATGTCAACTCCATTTTATTTAATTCTAAATTGAAATGAGCACCCAGTTTCACCGATGTAGAATTTACCGCATGAGCATTCAATCTTGTAAATTCCTTTGCATTTGTGCGGGTCAAGTTTTTGTTTGACGGATCACATATTTTGTTTGATGGTTTCATGTGGTTTGAAGGAGGTCTTAATCTCTTTTTTTCTAAGGACTCTAGCAATATTGTTTGTTACTCCTTGGATGAAAGGAGGGTAAGCAGTTTTATTAGGGGTTTGGTTGTCAGGGGGTTTAGGTGTTATGTTCATTTTTTCTGTCTTTTTTTATTGCATTTTTAAAGTCTTTATTTTTATATCCAATGTTCCTAAAAATATTGGAAAGGTGATATTTTTCTTTTTCAAAGTGTTCTTTATCAGAGATTCGTATGGCCCTTGTGGATAGGGTTTTAAGGAATCCTAGTTTCTAGTTGGGGTGGTGATGGGAGTTTGCATGTAGATAGTTCTATGTGTGGGTGTTCTTCCTATAAACGGTATGCTCTAAGCTTCCATTATGTTTCCTATTAATTAGAACAACTAGAAAAGGGATCCTACCATCTTCTTCAAGTTCCATTGTGAATTTTATGTCATTTGAGATATTGTTTAGTTGTTGGAAGAATTTATCCAATTCTTCTTTCCCATGGGGACAAAGTACATTGGTGTCATCAAAAAACCTTTTCTACGTTATCGGTTTTAGAGGATAGGACTCTAGGGCTCTCTTTTCAAAGTTTTCCATAAAGATATTGGTAATGATCGGGGCCAATGGAGATCTCATTACCACGCCACTAGTTTGTTCATAAAATTCCCCTTGATAACTGAAGAACGTAGAGTGAAGGAAAAATTGAGCTAGTTTCGTTATTTCTGGGTTAGTTACTTCTTTTACAACTTGGATAGATTCATCTAGGGGGATTTTTGTGAAAATGGAGACTACATCAAATCTTGTGAGAGTATCTTTAGGTTTCAATTTTTCTTTTTCAATGATTTTGATAAATTCGTTGGATTGTTTTATGAAGGAGTCAGTATGGCCTACTATGGGGATAAGTATATTGGATACATGTTTAGCTAGTTCATAGGTTGGTGAGCCTATGGTATTCACTATCGGTCTAAGAGGAGCCTCCTTTTTGTGAATTTTCGATAGGCCATAAATCCTATGAGTGATCTCTTTTTTGGGTTTTAGACATTTCTTGGTTCTTTCATCTAGCTCGGAGCTGTTGATGGATTATTAACATCTTTTATAATCTTTTTCATGGGGTTGCTGGGAAGTTTCCTATAGATGCCACTTTCGGAGAGGTGTTCAATCATTTTTGTGTTGTACTCATTTTTGTTTAAAAGAATTGTTGCACCACATTTATCCTCTCTAAAAATGACTAAGTTTTCATTATTTTTGAGGTTTTTTAGAGTTCTGCATTCTTCCTTGTTGATATTTCTTATTGGGGGTTTCTCCTTTCTAAGAATGAGGGAGCAGTCTTGTCTTACCTAGTTTTTGTCTTTGTCCATTATGGTTTGAATGTTGTTCTCAATACAATAGATAATGTTGTTGATCGGGATGGAGCTTAGGGAAACAACAAAGTTCAGACCTTTCCTTAAGACACTAAGCTTGGCTTCTTCAGGCTCGTACAACGAGATATTAACCACTCGGGGAGATAAAATCCCCCGTTTTTAGAAGGTTGGTGCTCTTGAATCTTGTAGTTTGACCTAGTTGGTGGAACGCATGTCTTTTCCCAAAAAAATTAGTACAAAAGGGTATATTATACATAAAAAACCACATCATTCATACATTCATTAAGAAACATACAAAATACCCATGAATGACTATTAAATATGATTAAAAAAAACATTAAGTCATTTTGTGGTGGAAAAATATATCAACAATGAGCCTTTAAAATGGACAATAATGAGAATCATCATCAACCCCTAGTTGAACTCTTGCACATCCTTTGTGCAAACAATTTTATTTTTTCTGATCTCACTACTGATATCACACCCTTTGTAGATCCTTTCTTACCTTACTCAATTATTGTTGAAGTTTATGCTTATCTACTTTCAGCTTCTGGTTGTAGTCTACTTTATGCATAGTCATAATTTGTAACTTTTCTTGCATGAGTTGGAGTTTCTTCTCCAACTCTTGAGAAACCTCTTATTTTATATTTTCTTTATTATATTCTACCACCATTTTCCACTTTATGGCATCAACCTTGGATTTCTCTAGTTCCAACAAGGTTTCATACAAAAAAAATTCCAAATGAATTTTTTTTAGAGGTTCCTTCCATCGGTCTTTCCTCTTTCATCACAATCTCCTCTTGAGTATCCTTCCATTTTGTTTTTTTTTTTTTTTTTTGGAATAGGAGAGTCCTTAACTTCCTCTACTTGGGGTGTAATACTGAGCGGGGTTGATCGTATTGGGATCCTATTTTTATAACTTTTCTTGATTCTGTTGGACCTCCTCCTTCTAGGTTGCACTCACGCTGCAGTGGTGATTTTCATAGGGATGATTGTAGGGGTCCCTAAAGAAGTTAAGACATCAACCACCTCTTTATATTCTTCATATATATTTTTATTTTTTCCCCTCTTTTTGTTTTTTTTGTTTCTTGGTCTTGGTGAGTCTCTTGGGCTCCTCTCCCTTGTTTCTTTCTTCCTCACTCATGGTTTCCTTCATTTCTTCAAAATATTTTATATCCATTTCGATGAAATATACCCACATAAATCTATGTTTCAAGCTCCTAAGATCATCTGAGACTATCATCTTGATGAGTACATGATTTTCTAAGAATTATTGTTTCCCTCTTTTTACTTTTAGGCTCATGTCCTTGAATGACTAAAGAAGAAAATAGGGGATACTCAGATTTTGGTGTGGTTCCTGATTTGGAAGAGGCCTAAGTTGATGCAACAGTCTAAAATGATTGGCATATACTTCACTCATCCTAACCTCACAAGTAATGTATTTGATGATGTGGTATGTTACCTCCTGCCATGGGTGAGGGAGGATTTCCCTTTTTATGCCATTTTTATCCTCGTCAATTTTCTCATTATTGAGGAAGAATGCCTTATTTCCATTAATGGCTTCATCCCTTTATTATTTGTCCCAAGGAATGCCCAAAGGTAAACCTTAGGGCTTGAAAACCTTAAGGAGATGTATTGTGATGATACAAATTTTAAAGAGGCATATGAAGCATGTGAAAATCATGTGCTTCGAGACTGAAGTCAGTGGACAGAGTGTCTAATTCAATATGGATTGTTGTTTAAAGGTTGTCAGTTGTGCATACCAAAGTTTTCGATGAGAGAGAATCTGTAGAAGGAAAAACATAGTAGAGGTCTAGCAGGACATTTTGGCCATGACAAGACATTTACACAGTTGAACAGTTCAGACTATTGGCTAGGTATGATGGAAGAAGTGAATAAATTTGTAAAGAGATGTAATATTTTCCAATATGCAAAAGGGAATAAATAATACAATGGATCATATCAACCATTCACTATTCTTTAAAGGCCTTGGGGTGCAATAAGTATTTATTTTGTGTTGGGATTGCCAAGGAAAAAAAGAGGAAGTGATTCCATAATTTTGGTAGTTGATAGATTTTCAAAGATGGCACACTTTATCCCATGATATAAGACCAATGATGAAACACACATTGCAAATTTGTTTTTCAAGGAAGTTATGAGATTTCATGGGTTTCCCAAGAGTGTTTGTCTCAAACAGAGACACTAAATTTGTTGGTCATTTCTGGAGAACATTGTGGAAGAAGATGGGGACATAACTGTGTTTTAGTTCTGCATATCACCCTCAAATCGATGGACATACTGAGGTGGTGAATCAGAGTCTAGGAAATTTGCTAAGGAGTCTGGTCACAGAACATCATAGCCAGTGGGATCAAATTATGTCATAAGCAGAGTTTGCATACAATGACTCACCAAACAGAAGTACAGGAAAGAGCCCATTTCAGATAGTATATGGGATGAATCTGAGAGGAGTATCAGAGTTGATATATTTGGATCAAAATGAATTCAAAAGCACTGGAGAATAAGACTTCGCTACAGAAATGCAAAAGCTTCACAATCAGATCAAAGAGAAGTTGCAGAACAACATTAGAGAATACAAATGCAGAGTTGATCAACATAGGAGAAAACTTCAATTTGAAGTGGGATATCAAGTTCTAGCACATCTTAGGAAGGAAAGGTTCCTAAGGGGAACATATAACAAGATGAAGCTGAAGAAGATAGGACCATGCAAGATCCTAAGGAAATTTGATGAGAATGCTTATGAGTTAGAGTTGTGAGAATATGTTGGTATATCACCCCTATTCAACATTTCATAAATGTATCCTTATAGGGGAGATGCCAAAGGATCAGAAGATCAGAAAGAGATACAATGGGAGAAGCAGATGCCTATAGAAGAAAAACCACAGATGGAGAAGATCATAGATCAACGAACTGGTAAGATGACCAGAAGAAAGACTTATTTTGAATATTTGTTAAAGTGGAAAGGAAACCCAATAAAAGATGTCAGTTGGGTAAATGAAGTAGATATCCAAAAGCATATAAAGTCAGTGCAGGAGCTCATCGACAAGAGTTCATGAATTTTTGTCCAGAGGAGTATGATGCAGGAGCATCACCAATAAAGCGTGAGTGGATGACAACTCAACACACTAGCATGTATTTTGAGGTGATGATTTTGAATTTAAGAAGGCATATCACGCAAATATTCTGAAAATATTGAAATTAAAGAACCTCTTAAATGTTCAGGAGTTGAACGATCGCATGAGATAGAAAGGGAATTTACTTTATTTTAATGAAGTATCTTACAGTACAGATTTGATGTGTTTGATCTTATTTGTCTATATTAAACATTTATTCTAATAAATCCTTAGTATTTGAATGCTTTTATTTTAATAGGATAGCACTAAGGTAGTCAGAGGGAAATCTCAATGATCTCGTGTTGTTTAAATAAATGTATTTGTTGCCCAAATGAGGTTGTTGAACATCATTGCAGCTGAGAGTTGTAGAACGGTTGAAGAGCATTGTATGAATCCATGTACATATCATTTGAATGAATATAACAGAGGAGCATTGTTCCAAATGTATGGTTTTTTTGTGTCTATCTGAATGAATGAAAGGTATGATTTATGTTAACTTCAATTTTCTATTATTACTTGTTTTATGTTATGAATGTGTTTATGTGGTTGAATGTATGAATCTTTGAGATATTAGATAAGTTTCAATTGTATCTCTTCTACGAGCAAGTGCAAGGAGTGCATAAGTGTCTGCAAGGTGTGCATTGACATAGTTTTTTTCGACTCAAAAGCTCAGAAGAGATAATGTGAAACTTTTGTTTGCAAAGAGTGCATAAGTGTCTGCAAGGTGCATCGACAAAGTCTTCTTTAACTCATAATTTCAGAAGATTTAGGTTGAAGGTGTGCGTAGGTAGAAACTTGCTCAAAGTCATATTGTCTAGGAGGAAAAATTGAGCCATAGAAGAACTGTTTCAAGGAGTGCACAGTAAAGTTCTTGATGGGACAGGAGTGCACAGTAAAGTTGAAGGAATTTTGTCATGGGGTGTTCATAGAGTCAATACTTGAATAAGAACTGAATGAGTCATTCTAATAAGTTCAAAGTGTCAAGGAGGAACAAGTCCAAGGGAGAGAACTTGGAGCTTTTCATGCATAGAGTGCATATTATCCACAAGGAGTGTGTGACAGATTCTTTTGACTTAGGATCTTGGGAGGAGTAGAGTAATTTTGTTTACAGAAGGGTCCAAGCAACTGTCGTAAGGTATGCACAGTCGTCCACAATGAAATTGAGTTGTGGAGGAAAATCTATTGCAAGTCATGCATAGGGTCGATTTTGACTAAGTGTCGAGGAAAGCACTCAAAAGGAGTTATAAGTTTGAAGGAAGAACAAGCTTAGGAGAGGTAGCGGTGAGAATACTTCAATAGAGTGGAACATGTTGAAGATTCCCCAAATTAACGAGAAAGATTCGTTTAAGAGTAGCAGGATAATTCTAGACTGTCAGATCTGGGAGAGTTGCACGGAGGTTAGTTGTGGATTCTTTTGGCACTTCGTGGTTCAAAGGCGTAGAAGTGTTGTAAGAGAAGGGTGGACGAAGTCGCAAAGTAAGGAAGTGATCCTAGTCATTGGCTGCAAGGAGGACATGTCGCAGCAGATTGGTGAGTTTGGGAGATACAGGTTTGGAGAAAGTGCATGGAGCAAGTGAAATATGGACCATCGGATCTAGGAGGACACGTGGAAGGTATCTGTGTGTTTTGACAAGGTGTTTTGGAAGGAGACAAGGGTGGAGGTTGCAAATTCATCGAAGCCTGAAGCTACGAAGAGGGATGGCCCATGGTCACAACTGTGGTCATATTGGAGAAGGAGTCTAGCACGAGAGCTAGTACTCACAAATTGGTGTTGCTAGGAGCGTCAGAGAGTAAGGTTGTGGGTGGTTTGAACCTGCAGGTAACTTCAACAAGACATGTGTGTCATTTGTTCAGGGTCTATCGAAGGTCCAAATAGCCGGTTCGGTTCGATATTTTGAATATTCTTGACCGAGAGGTCACAGAATCCCCAAGAGGGAAGGGGGGTTGCATATCCTTAAGGGGTCAAAATCAATCGGATGAATCATGGACTTGAACATTGATTATGTGTCTTGTAGGTACTAACCTTACAAGGTAGATTGGGCAGGTAGGCCTCTTTATTATTTTTGTGTGTTGTGGTTGATCAATAATTAACATTGAAGTTGTATTTGAATATTTTTGTGTAATGAGATAAATGAGAATGTAATGTGTAAGTAAGGATGTGTGTGTTTTTAAGTAACTCGTGTCCTAACTAATGTTTAAAGATAAAAATTATTTCACCACTTTATTTACTTATCTACTTTTATGTCGTAATGAAAGGGGTCGTTACACGTTGTTGGATATATTGTATTCCATTCAGAACGATTACATTAATGC
This sequence comes from Picea sitchensis, assembly GCA_010110895.2. Classification (NCBI taxonomy): domain Eukaryota; kingdom Viridiplantae; phylum Streptophyta; class Pinopsida; order Pinales; family Pinaceae; genus Picea; species Picea sitchensis. The sequence goes on along the minus strand of SNQJ01S0066372.1, from coordinate 7,256 downwards.
ACTGGAACTCCTGTGATTATGGTTGGAGATAAAAAATCTTACAAGAACTAATCAGTGGGAATTTATGTTGTGATTTGGATGTCGGTAATATGGTGGCAAGAAACTTCGACAATTATCTTCTGAGAATTATGTTGAGTTGTTTCCAACGCTTCATGATTTTTAAGCCTTTGTGAATATATTTCTTGTACATTATAATAGATGTTGTTGGTTAGTAATTACCTGGTAACTTGACTGAGTACTTACGCTTCTAAACAATTAATCATTCCTCTTATGATATGATACAAATCCATTATGCATTTATTTTCAGTTTAAACAACAACTATAGTCATTACACCAGTAAGTTAAATGTAACCATAAATTATTGAAATCCTTAATCCAATCTGTGTTCCAAATCTTTCCCAATCTGATTTCTTAATGGCAATAGACTTTAGGGGAAGTGGTACATATGTAGAATTTTATTAGTTGTCTTGGGATATTTCTTTTACAATTTTCCGTTATGTGTGTTGTGTTTGTTTTACTAGAAATATGGGTCTAATAGTAAAGTAAACTACTGCAAAATGTTAGTGGACAACGTTGGTGTTTTCCACATAGACGCCCTGGAGCCGACAATGATAATATCTCTATTGAATCATTTTGTTACTATAGATATTTATTAATAGCAATATCCTTAGGAATATTGGCATGGATTATATCATTTTCGTCCATGAGTAATGCCGTATTTTTTTTTATTAAACTTTGTTATATATATATATATATATATATATATATATTGTTGGGTATAGTATAAGCTTAGCATATCTCAAAAATAATAATAATAAATAATAAATAAAATTGAGGACATTCCTAAATATTGTTCAAACGTTGGCGTAAGAAGCCCTTTAAGTAGTAAATGTTTGGGTTAAAACTCTATCATAACTAAATGGTTTCCTAATCTTTACCATGAGAGAATTTTTATTAATTCTAGTTCTATATAGATAATGTATTGGTTTTTTTCACGCCGAAAAAATAGTTTCACTATTATTTTATTAGAATCAAATGAAACTTTGTGTTACATAAGTATCAAGAAAGTAATGATCAAAAATATATCTGTAGTATTTCTTTTCTATCCCATTTTTAGCAAAGTAGTAAAAACTACAAAGTAAAACATATAGTGGCATTTACAAAAAACTCAAAATTGATAACATTTGTAATGTTCCAAACTAGAAAATGGAAAGTTTATCTGCATCGACAATAGTTCCATCAACAAGTACTTCATAATAGAGCCAACCAATACTCCCTTTAAGAGATTTCTTGAAGAGGATGTCTGCTACTTTGTTGAACTGTCTATGTACATGCATAAATTTGATAGATTCAAATTTATTCTTTAGACTTTTTATCTTATCCTTCTAGCAGTTGAGATATATCGGGTTCAAACAAGATTTGGAATTTATCCAATCAATAGTGACTTTGGAAACGCTAGCTACCATCATCTTTTTTATGGAGAATTTAGAAGAGAGTAATAATAAACCCCATAAGCCCAGGAGTTCAGCCTTCATATTGTTTCCATTGCCACCTGCAAAGTGAGCTTTGACTGTGTAATCTGCAGTGATTTTTAAGTAGATTCCAATGCCACATACTTTATCATCAACTGCTCCATCAAAAAAACCAATAGGAGTATCATAAAAAAACATTGGATTTGAAATATATTTCATTATGTCTTCCTCCTCTTTGACTGAGTAATATTTGAATGAGAGGATAATTTTGGTGTGAATCATAGGATCCAGTCTATTCCAGTTTTCAAATAAAATTTTGTTTATGAATTTCCAAATGCCCCAAATGACCAAGTAAGGAATATCTCTCAATTTTGGAAATTGTATAAACCATAGCTTCAAGTTTTCCTCAATAGAAGAGAAATTACATTCGCCTTCAATCTTCAAAAAATTTATAACCTCGGTCCAAATTTTCTATGTCTTGGGGCCATCCACAAAAAGATGGGTTGTATTTTATTCATTCCTTAAACAGAGACTGCAGAAAGAGGGTCCTATACCTCCTCTTTTTTTGTAATTCACCCCAGAGAGAATGCATTCCTTTAAATAAAGCCACATAAAGAAAATCATCTTAACTAGATATATTTGTACCACCATCTTCTTTCTTCCATATGGATTGTATATAAGATGGAATGATAAGCTAGGTTGGCAGTGACTTCACCTGTCAATCTGTTCCATGACCAGACGATCTCATCATTTGTATTTTTAAGATGGATACTAGTGTTCTTTACAATTGTTACAAAGTTTTCCCATTCCGTTTTCAGGCCATCTATTAATCCAAGTTGATTAGATTCTAACCAATTTTGTTTTGATCCAAAAACATCAGGTACAACTGCTTATGCCATAGAAAAAATGATTGCTCTACTTAAAAATTGGATTAGTGGAACTGGCAATTTAAGAGAGGAGTTGCATCCAATAAAAGGACCATGTCCTAATACCACTTGATTACTTGAACCAATCTCCCAAGCCATCCACCTTTAGACGATTGGGAAAGAGCACATAATTGTTTTCCAAATGATAGAAGTTCCTTGGGAAATGTGTTCTTCTCTTCGTAGCCAGGAAATAATATCAACTCCTTTTAAATATTTTTTGATTAGAACTGTATTCCACAAACCTGTTCTAAATAAACCTCTCCAACATGATTTTGCAGCCAATTATTGTGCAAACCAAGTGATATTCTTTATGCCCCATCCTCCATAATCTTTTGGTCTAGAAATATTTTTCCATTTTGTAAGATGATAGCCAAATCCTTTTTTCCCTCCCATCCAAATGAAGTTTGTAATAAGGAGTTGTATATGGTGGAGAATTGAGGAGGGGATTTTAACAAGACTAATCCAATATGATGCAACACCCCTACCTCAACAAGTTCTTATCGACCTCTAGGTCTAAGGATCATTCTTAATCTCCCTTGAGATGAAATGGCTCTTCGATTCCCAGCTGGAATCTTCACACTTGTAACCACATGTCCTTCTTAGGAGCTACGCCTGTGTGAACAAGTACTAGGCATGAACTCTTACCCATGTGACCAACCAATGTGACCACAACCTTTATCCAAAAAGGTATTTCGTGAATCACGATTTTGGGGGTATTGGCGTGCTACAATCCCAACACTCCACATACATGAAACCCAATGTGGGACCTCTCCCTAGGGCCAAATATGATGGTCCCGTGCCATCTCGTTGACCAATGGCCATGATCGCATCGCGACTTCACATTTCACGATATCGGGACTATTTTTGTAACACCAGCCAACTACTCCAACTCCCAACTCTCGAAATTCTGAGATCTGAACTCAAGAAATCAATGACTCCCATTGATCTAGATCCAACAGATACTATTCCTTCTAGTCTTGTGTTCACTGAAAGGTTATCAACTTTATCCTTTCCGCTGATTTATTGGATCCAATGGCTCACCGAATTTTGGTATTCCTCCCTTTAAGAAATTCCACCACCCCTTCATCTTTTCAATGGCTCCAAGACAAGGAATTGGCGTCAATTCTTCTGGGGTCAACCTTTGTGAGGTGACTTCAACCTTCTTATTTTCTTCGAATCCCTTAAATTCTCTATCCCTTCTGAGCTTGGCTTCTACTACAAACTCAAGAATTCCAAGGGTTCTTTGCACACACTCACAATACCCTCTGGTTATATGAGGTCTTCCTCTTCTATTCACTCCTTGCAACAGAAATCCTTCAACCCCTCACTTGGGTTGGAAAAGTATAAGACTTCAACCTACCTACGCAATCCTTTCATGGATCAGTGCTATACTCTCACTTCTGCTAGTATGAGAACAATGGTATCTCTCCTAAGATTTTCTAAGGTAAAACTCAGAACCTGTCAACGTACTCTTTGCAGAATTTCACTGCACTCCTTGCAGGAATTCTCAGAATGAGAAACAATTGAAACTCATTCTCTCCCTCTGAAAGACTTCATACATTCAATCATGAAATCATACATACACACAACATTGAAACAAAATGCATAACAGGGACTGGAATTAACTGTAAACATACCATTCAATAGATGTAGATAGAATTCATAACACCATGAAATTTGGATCAAAGATTACTTATATTAATCCAAGTGCATCTGTACATGGGTTCTATATAAACAACTATCTGCTTACAGAACCTTATGTTCTTCCCTACTCTCCTATTCTCTTTCTCTATAGCTCTTTAATTCTTACAATGAGAATAATAATACATTACAATACATACGAGGGATCTTTCTAGAGTTTTCCCTCCTACACTCTAAGCTCTCTAATCAAAATAAAAGCTACAACTACTTTACATTTAATACAATAAATGCCTACAACAAACAGATGAGAGCAACCGCTCAAGATCTGCATTACAACTCAAAACATAAATGCGAATTCATCCTTTCAAGATATTACATTAATGTCTTATCCTTTCAGATTCAAAATGCTTTCAAAATGTGCGTTGGTGCATATCCAGCTATCCTCCACTCTTGCACTTTCTTTGTTGTCTTTCTTACGATGCTTCTGCATCTTACTCATCTGGATGAAAAATGTATGAACTCCTGTTCATCATCTCCTACACCGTTTGTCCATGTTTCTGGATCTCTGCTTTTCTTTCCCAACTGACATCTTCAATTGGGCGTCCCTTCCACTTTATCAAATACTCAAAATATTTCTTGCTTTAGGTCTTTTTGCTAACTCTCTAATCAAGTACTCTTTCCATCTGCGTCTTTTCAGCTACAGGCATCTGTCTGACCCATTGAACTTCTTTCTGATCCTCTGATCCCTCATTTTCATCTGTTCTGTAAGGATACATATCGGCTACATTGAATATGGGTGAAATTCCCACACCATCTGACAATTCTATTTCATAATCATTTGCCTCAAATTTTCTTATGATTTTACATGGCCCTATCTTTTTCATGTTCAACTTATTATATGTTCCCCTTGGGAATATTTATTTTCTTAGGTGAATAATTCTCCCACTTCGAGCTGAATTTCTCTTCTATGTCGATCTACTCTGCACTTATATTCTTGGTTAGAATTCTTTAACCATTCTCTGATTTTACTGTGGAGCTCTTGCATCTCTGTTGCAAAGTCTTCCACTCCAACACTTTTGAACTCACTCTGCTCTAAGTCTCTCAACTCAGATACTCCCCTGGGCTGCATTCCATACATTATCTAGAATGGGCTATGTCATGTGCTCTTATTAGGTGAATTGTTATATGAAAATTGTGCTTATGGCAAAATCTGGTCCCACTGACTATGATGTTCAACTACTAAACTCCTCAACAAGTCCCCTAAACTTCGATTTACCACCTCAGTCTATCTGTCCGTCTGAGGGTGATATGTTGAGATAAACGATAAACTAGTCCCCAAATTTTTCCACAGTGTCCTCCAGAAATGACCAACAAATTTGGTATCCATGTCTGAAACAATACTCTTGGATAAGCCATGAAGTCAAACAACTTCTCTGAAAAGCAGTTTTGCAATGTGTGTTGCATCACTGATTTTCTAACATGGAATGAAATGTGCCATTTTTTAGAATCTGTCGATTACCATGAATATGGAATCACAACCTCTCTGTGTCCTTGGAATTACTGACACAAAATCCATGCTTATCGTGTCCCACGACCTCTTTGGTACCGACAATGGTTGATATAATCATGTATTCTGTCTCTTCCCCTTTGCGTGCTGGAAAATTCTACATTTGTTGACAAATTTCCTGACATTTGTCCTCATCCCTGGACAATAATATAGATTTTTCAGTTGCTTGAACATTTTTTCATGGTCGAAATGTCCAGCCAATCCTCCAATATATTTTTCCTTCGAAATATTCTCTCTCATAGAATTATTCGGGATACATAACTGATTTCCTTTGAATAATAATCCATCATGAATTAAGTATTCAATCCATTGTCTTTTGTCTCTCAGAACAGGATTTTCGCATGCTTCATAAGAATCCTTGAAATCTTAAGCATCCATGTACATACCCTTAAGGTTATCAAAACATAAGGTCTTCAAATGAAACTCTTGCGGAATCAAACATTTCCTGCTCAACGCATTAACAACCTTTTTAGCAGTTCCAGAAATGTGCTTTATAACAAAATTAATTTTTTGCATAAATTCAACCCATTTCTCATGTTTCTGGTTCAATTTCTCCTGTCTGGTTATGAATTATAAAGCATGGTTATCACTATACAAAACGAACTCTTTCGGAACCAAATAGTGCCTCCATTTCTTCAACGCTTGTATGACTGCATAAAACTCTTTATCATACGTGGAATATTTTATATTGGTGTCATTCAACTTCTCACTGAAGTATTCAATTGGTCTATTGTCTTGGCTTAATACTGCTCCAACCGCAAACCAACTTGTGTCACATCTCACTTGAAATGTCTTACCAAAGTCTGGCATAACTAGAACTGGATGTTCATTTATTTTCTCTTTCGACAACGTAAAACTTTTCTCTGCTTCCTCTGTCCAATGAAAAGATTTATGTCTTTTCTTGACTGTGTCCATCATTGGTGCAGAAATTCCACTAAAATTTCTGATGAACTTCCTATAAAAACTGGCTAGTCCATGGAAGCTTCTAACTTCAAAGATATTTCTCAGCAATGGCCATTCTTTGATCGCTTTTACCTTCTCAGTATCCATCTTCAACTCATTCAAAGAGATTATGAACCCCAGATAAATAACTTATTTCTTCATGAAAGATAACTTCTTCAGATTTATCATCAATTTCTCTCATTGCAGCCTCCTCATTACTACAGTTAGGTGTTTCAGATGTTATTTTTTAGTCTGACTAAAGACCAGTATATCATCAAGATACACAATTACAAAATTCCCAATGAAATCTTTCAGGACTTCGTTCATTAACCTCATGAAAGTACTTGGCGCATTCGTCAAACCAAACGGCATGACAATCCATTCATATAATACTTCATTTGCCTTGAATGTTGTCTTCCATTCATCACCTTCCCTCATTCTAATTTGATGATATCCACTTTTCAAATCAATCTTTGAGAAAAAATTTGCTCCACTCAAGAAATCCATCAAGTCATCCATCTTCGCTAAAGGAAATCTATACCTGATGGTGATTTTTTTTATAGCCCTCAAGTCTATACACATTCTCCATCCACCATCCTTCTTTGGACTTAACACTGTTGGTACAATGCATTGATTCAATCTTTTTCTAATTAACCCCTTGTCCATCAAATCCTAGAGTTGCTTCTTAACCTCTTCATTCTCCTATAG
>SNQJ01S0066371.1:63480-88023 GCA_010110895.2 Picea sitchensis | reverse complement strand
TATATGAGTTTTGTGGTGCCAATGATGTTAAATTTTATCTTGTGTGATGTTTTAATGTACATGTGATTTATTTTCTTTAAGAGTTTTATCTATGCGCAAGATACTGATCCAACATATAATTTGCTAACGAATCCGATGTTGTGTTGAGTTCTCTTGGTATATGTCTGTATTGTATAAATTCAAACATCCTTTCAAGACGACAAACTCTTAGGTGGAGACACAATGGGACAGGGTTGCGAACGACATAAACTTGATTAAGATGACAAACCACTAGTTGAGAATCTAGGTTGATAACTAGATGAGATATACTTAGAGAGGAGGCTTCGGTTAAAAGTCTAATGACAACATGATATTCTACCACATTATTGGTTGTCGATCCTAGGAAAAATCCTCCTGAAATCACCAACTCATCAGAGTGGTAAATGACCCAAGCTGCAGAAGCCATGTTCTGGGTGTGTCGACTAGCGCCATCTGCAAACCCAAAAAAGATGGGAAAGGGAGATGTCATAAGCGCATGAAATCACAAGACAAAGTACAAGAGGCTAAAAAAAATCTCACACATGCAAGAGAAAAGACACATCAAATAAAAAATATAGTACAATAGTGTACAAAGCACATATGCTATATTTTCTATGCATAGTACTTCTTGAGGTAAAGCCCATATAGGGGCTCACCGAGAGATATTCCATCATAGCCAACAAGCTCGTAGGAACCTCTATGTAATACACGTTTTACGATATAGGGTCCATGCCACAAAGGTTCTAACTTTCTTGTCCCTAGCTTTTCGTGAGCTTGGTCATAAATGAGGACTAGGTCTCCTTCTGCGAAAGTACGAGGTTGAACGGATTTGTCATATTGACTGTTCATTCGTTTTTGATACGTCTCATTAACGAGAGAAACATAGCGATGTGTTTCATCCAACTTAGTTAAATATAGGAATCATTCCTCTTTAGAAGAGGTGTGAGGCAAGATTTCTACGGTGAGTTTCAATGAAGGGATCTCACACTCAATTGGTAACACTGCTTCTATGCCATATACCAATTGGAATGGAGTGAATCCAGTTGCATTTTTTACTGAGGTGCGATAAGCCCAGAGGGCGAAGAAAATTTGCAAGTGCCAAAAAGTGTTGTTTGTCCCCACCATGCATTGAAGCATGGTCTTAAGGACTTTTTTGATAGCTTCAACTTGTCTGTTTTCTTGAGGATACTAGGGGGATGAGTTTTCATGGTGAAAACTCAACTTGACATGCAACTCATTCATCATATGGTTTTGAAAATGTGAGTTGTGATCAATGACAATGGATTGTGGGACACCAAATTGAGTGATGATGTGGTTAAAAACAAAGAGAGTTGCAGTACGACCATCGTTAAGAAATGTGGGCATAGCCTTAGCCCATTTAGTGAAATAATCAACAACAACGATGATATAACTATGCCCCCCGACTTAGGTAGGCTTACATTGCATAAAATCAATGCCCCATTTGGCAAAGGGGAAGTTGGCGACAATGGGATGCAACGGAGCAGGGTGGGTGCATGCCTTTGTTTGAAAAACTTGATAGGGTGGGAATCGTTTGACAAAATCAATACAATATTTGAATATGGAGGGACAAAAATAACCGTCATGTAAGATTTTATGGGCTGTAGCCATCCCAGAAAGATGACCGCCACAAGATCCAAGGTGACAATTTCGCAAAAACCAACTAATTTTTAGCTTTTGATTTGGCAAACTCGAGATCAAATTCTTGAAGAATAACTATCCATTTGGAATATTTTCCCCCAAGGACTTGACGTGTCAGGATATGGTACATGGGGTTCGAGTCCGCAATGACTGTGGTAGTGTGTAACAATATGTAATGGCGAAACCTCTAGACGGAAATGACAATTGCAAGAGCCAACTTTTCAACATGTGAATATCGGAGCTCAACACTAGATTGACTCTTTCTCAGATAGTAGATCACATGTTCATCACCGTTAGGGTCCTCTTGAACTAACACCATAGAATTAGTGGAAGTAGAGGCTAACAAATAAAGGATATAGTCTCGTGCATAATTCAGAGGATGCAAGAAAGGTATGTGGGTCAATGCGTGCTTAAGAGAATTAAAATATAATTGAGCAGTGTCATCCCAGATGAAAGGAGTGTCTTTCTGCAACAATCACATAAATCATTTAGTAAGTTCAATGTAATTACATATAAAACGACGAAGAAGAAATTTTGGTTTCCCTTGCAAACTTTGTAGATGGGTCAGATTGTTGGGAGGGGGTACATCGAGAATAACTTTAATTTTTAAGGGATCCACTCTAATCCCATCTTTGGAGATGACGAAATCGAGGAGTCGACCTGATTCAACAATGAAAATGCATTTATGAGGGTTCAAACGATTACGGTAAAACTGACATCGAATAAAAATGGCCCGTAAATGACCAATATGATCTTGTCAATTAGATGAATGAGCAAGTAAATCATCGAGGTAGGGTTTCACAATATGTTGGATATCATGGAAAGCATACGACATGGTCCGATGGAATGTAGAACCAGTGTTTTTGAGACCAAAGGGTAGTTTCCGATAAGCAAATGTCCCCCAAGGGTAGATGAAAGTTGTCTTATGATGATCAGCTGGTAGAATATCAATCTAGTTATATCCCGAGAATCCATCCATGAAAGAAAATATAACGTTTCCAGTGAAAGTATCGATGATTTGGTTGATAAAGGGTGTAGGGTAATTATCTTTTGGAAAATCCTTGTTGATATCCCTATAATTGACACAGACACGAATGGTTCCTTGTTTTTTACCAACCAGAACGATGTTAGAAACCCATTCCATCAAGGGGATAGGATAGATAAAGACAAACTTCAACAGTTTTTCAACTTCTGCCTTTATGGCCGCGGTTTTCTTAGGATGAACCGAGCAAAGTTTTTGTCATACAGGTTTAACACATGTGTAAGTTTTGATCTCATGCACAACGATCGATTTATTGATCCCTAGAATTTCTTCGTAGCTCCATGCAAAGACATTGTGGAATTATTTGAATAAAGTGGTGTAAGCTTCCACTTCCTCAGGCAAACAATTAAAACTGAGATGAACATTTTCCACGATACCTTATTTGATCAAAATATCGATAGCAATGGTTAAAGATATTTTTCCTAAATTCCCTTCGAAAGTAGTATCCTGGGTAAGGATAGGAGATTGGGGAGATTTGACAACATCGGGGGGGGGGGCGGAATAAAGTGTATATATTCCTCAATTTCATCTAGACTAGGGAAAAAATATGATTGATGATGGTTGTCATCCCAAGGTACCTCGTCGACACTAATCATTTCCATAATGGATTCTTCAGATGGAAAAATCCGTAGGATGTGTTAGAAAGAAGAGGATAAGGAATCCAATCAACATGACAACGAATAAGTGTTGGATGCCAATATATGTTGGTCATCCAAAGAGGGAGAGGTAGACTGGATAGCATCGTATTAAACCTCAACAGGACTAAGTGGCATAGCGTCACCTAGTGCATTGAATTCTAAAGGACTAGGCACAATCTAGGGATCAGATGATTCAAAAGATTGATATGCCATAGTCGATATCATATTGATTGTAGCAATGTGTTGTGTGGAGGGAGGAAGTGGTGCAGGGAAAGTACCCATAAGGGAAGAATCTTTGAAAAGGCCTAGGCCAACACTTTCATAAGTGATATTAGTATCTCCCAAGAAAGGAATATTGTTGGTGGCGGGAGTGCAAGCGTCAGGGGTGCAGTAATCTAAGTGGTCGATAGTGACAATTTTACCTTGATAGGGGAATTGTACACATAAAAACATCGATGAAGCGATGATAGTCATGGCATAAAACCAACTTCTTCCTAATAACAAGTTGTAATCAAGGGGAGCATCAACTACCTCTACATCGATAGAGATAGTCTTGCCTCCCAACTGAACGACTAAGGACTGCAAAAGTCAGTGCGGACGGAAACCTCACCCATCGAATGCTTGTAACATTGTAGGAGATTGGTTAAGCGCAGGTGATTTTAATCCTTTCCAACAGGATAAATACATGATGCAAGTGGAAGCTCCCTCATCCAGTATAGTTTGGTGAATGTGTTGGTTATGAACAACTACATCAATTTGAAAAGCAAGTTGATGAGAAAGTCATGACTTGAAGTTATCAAGGTTAAACATGATATTATTTGATGACTCAGGATCAATTGCATTGATGGAGGCCAAGAGCATTCTACATTGACTTCAAAAATGTTGTAGAACTTCAAGAGGAGACATAGAACACGGTGCTTGAGCCAAATCTTCAATAATTTTGTAGTTTTGGGTGGCACGTGAAATAGGAATAAAAGTTGACTTGGGAATAGTGCTTTTGGGAGGGCATAAAATAGAGTCGAAAGTGGGTTTCTCAATCTGAAGTGACCCAGATGGAGGACTAACGGTGGCGGAATATGGATCCAATGGGGTACCATTAGTGACCTTCTCTTTATCAGTTTTAATCGATGGGTCATACATTGTGGTGCGAGTGGTTAAATTGATCTGATTGAACATATAGATATGAGCACTCAACGATTCTTCCTCACTAGGAGGATGACTGGGATTTCCCCCTGTTGGAGGGGTAGGGGATTGAGAAACCATGGATTGTTGTTGAGGAAAAGGATGTGTTAACACATCGTGTTGGGAATTCCCTTTGAAAATTTTTACAACTTCGTCGCGATGAGGAAAGTCTTGGGTGTAATGATCATCACCACAAATGAGATATGGGAATTTCAGTTTTCGCTGTGGTTTCTTTTCAGGAGCAGGTGGTGTAGTTTGTGTTTTTGGATTTCATTATTATTATTATTATTATTATTATTTTTGGGTTTATTTTTCATTTTATTCTTTCCCCTGGATTGTTGCGAAGAGGAATATTGGACTGCATTCACCTCAAATATTTGAGTCAGGGGGGAGGTAGAGGAGAGTGAAGTCGAATCAGTAACAGGTGCAAAAACAGAGCGATTAGCCGATATGGTCTACAGTGACGAACATTGGGTTTTGACGGTACCAATGACTCCATCCGCATGTGTCGTGGAAGATGGTTTGGATGGATCGGTAGAAGTACGAGGAGCATTCAATATCAACTCATACAATGTACTAGATTAGGAGTAAACCAAATCTAAATACTGATCTCGAGCAATGGCTTCTTCCTTAGTGACCACACCAACCATGGTGACGTCATGCGCAATTGGGGGTAATAGGGATTTAGTAAACCACTCTGCCAATAACTGGTCAGGAATGGTCGCTTTAATCAACCTTCGCCATCTTCTCCACTCATGAATGTGATAAAATATATGTATTGACTTTGTTGGACAAAGTGAGGTTAAGAGTTCTGTACCGGTCTCGTAACGAATGAGTAATTGAAAATGTGTGAGAAAATCCATAGCTAGGTAGTTAAAATCTTGAAGGTACCACGTTGGAGTTCAATGTACCATTTGGCTGCCAAGCCCGTGAGTGTGCACTGACAAAGAAGCAATAAGATAGAATCATCCATCAGTGAGTTTGAGTAACACCATAGATGAAAATTCATAACATGATTATTCAGGTCTTCACCAGGTTTACCGTCGAATTTGGGGATATCCGAAGGTAATTTAGCAGGAATTACTGACCATAAAGGACAACGTAATATGGGATCATTTGTAAACCAAGATAAGTCTAGTAGATCCAACGTGGTGAGGAATGATAGTTGTTGGTTAACCTGTCGATGATATTGGTGAGGCATCGGGACACTAGTAGGGCCATAAACCTATTGAGGTGGATAATTGTATCCAGTAGGCCCTCCCATGTATGGTGGTTTTTGATCGGTGTAGGTAGGATTTGATTGTTGTTGAGGGAAGTTCATGAAAGGAGGGAAACCCGGAGGGTTATGAGGAGTATAAGTCATTTGATTAAGAGGTGGGGGATAAACATTTTTCCCTTGAGGGGGGTAAAAAATTTGTCCCTACGGAGGATATACAGTGGACCCTTGGGGAGGATAAGATTGTTGTCCTTGAGGACCCCAAGTGGGATTCGGGACACCTGGATAAGGTTTTTCAAAACATAATCTAGAAGGAATAGGATTTGGTATGCCTCCTTATGGGTTAGAGTATGATGATCCCCCTTGATGAGGTTGATGAAAATTACCTCCTTGAGGTGCTCCCCAGGATTGTGAAGTGTTTCCAGTAAAAGACGGTTGTCCCCCTGCCATAGCTTGAGTGACAACTGGAGGTTGACTAATAAAAGGGGGTGGACCCCCTCCCATAGTCTGAGTGACAACTGGGGTTTGACCAATAAAAGGGGGTTTCCCCCCAATGTGTATGTGCAAGGGTGGTTTTCCCCCAGGATGAACATTCCCGCTAGACAATGGTTTCGCCCCAATCGAGATTTGTCCCGCAGTTGATTGTGTGTGTATGGAAAGGTTCTGCATGTGATTATGGATAGGTGTTACAACAGGATTCTGCGGAACATGTGGTGATGCAGTTTGAAAAGGTGGGGTGGTTAGATTAATGGTCAAAGTAGCTTGTGGATGACTAGGTATTATGACTCTGGTGTTACTTTGGATTTGTACTGACGTAGAAGCATGATTGATGACCTGTTCGATGGGACAGTCAAAAGTCTGATCGGACTGCCCCACCTCTGCACTAGTAGGGGTGTAATGTATGTAAATATCACATCCCAATGGATTTCTCCATATGGAACGAACAAGTGTTTGTTGTGGATTTTCCATGTCAGTAGAACAGACAAGGGTCCTATACTCTTCATTAAAAAATGGTTTTGTGGATCCCATGTATGTCTCGGTAACTGGTCTCAATGGCAGACGAGGAACTTATTCTTCTATTACATTACCAAATTATTCTAATTGAACAATGAGTGGTTCAATAGGGAATGTTGACACATGGGTAGTATGAAGAATTTGATCATCAACCATGACCAAAGCGCTTTCAGGATTTGCTAGTAAAGGAGTAGTAGCGCTCCCAGCATCCGAGCGATTTTCTACCTCTTCACGGTAAAAATATTCAGGTGAATTAGGAGGTAAGGGTTTGTAGCCTTCTGGAGGAAACCCTTGAATCCTATTTGATCGACGAATACCATTATTGTCTACAGGCTCAATCTTGAAAAATGACTAAGTAAATAAATAACACTCGCTAAAAATCTAGAAGAATCAACAAGCAAACAAAACCTTTTCTCAATGACCCTACTATTTGGTGATGAAATCCAACATCGTGTGATAAAATTGAGAAGGGGCTAGGATATGAGCAGGTGGAGCAATTATGTTGGCAAACTGCTTAATGGACTTACGCCTTGGTGTAAGATTCCACACAACAATCGTTGATTTACCCTCCAAGGAGCCTGCGTGAGTTTTACCAATGTCTATTCCAGGTACAGTGAAGACTTCCCTTCACCATCACCTTGTGTGAGGACCCTAAATATTATGGCCACTAAGGACACCAACTCACAGGAATCTTCTGGTGGGTACATTTGACAGTCCAGTTTGAACGTATGGGCAGGATAACAAGTCCGAAATTCTTCAAGAGAACGGAGCAAAAGTGGACCGGTAGAACTCCAGAGGACCCCGAACAGATTTGGAATTCACGAAGCACCGAGACCAAATAAGGATAGTTGGACCTCAAGAAGAACCCAAAAAATATGATCTTACTACTATGAAGAGTTAAACCAATGAGGGATAATTTCTTTGGCTCTCCCGAACGCAACCTCGTCCATAACCCCTGTGTGAGAGGGGGATCCCAGCTATGCTTATAAGAAAATTGGATTTACTCTACCTATCGCAAGATGTTAAGTTTGTTTTGATATATTTGGAGAGTTATACTCATAGCATAATCCAAAGCACCAATCCTAGTCTAATGTTGGTGGAAGAATATAAAAAGAAAAAGTTTCTAGATCGATTTTAATTAGCGTTGATTTTAGTGGTTGTTCTTTACTTAGAGGTGAATGAGAGTGAAAGTAATGATGTTATGAATAAAATCCCAAAGAAGAAAATGAATGATAATAAAACGTTTCTTTCGATGAACTTCTATTTACGAGAAGGAGAAGACTTTTCTTTCTTTCACTATCAAACACAAAAATTCAAAAATTTCATGCAATTGTTTTCAACAAGAATCCATTTCAATGCTAAATTATTGTTGGTACAGGGGAAAACCCAGGTTTCAACACTACAACAACACACCAAAAAAACCCTAACTACCAACCCTTTTGGCAACACCTGCAAAGCAGATGAAGTCTCACCCGAGGTAGAGGTAGGGGGGGTTGTAGGGCTCATGTGTTTGCAACCTAGCTGGGACACAAATCTATGATCACAATACTTAACAGAGCACTTATCAATCAACATTCATTATTATTTAACCCTTATTCACATCGCAGGTCGAAACTCTAATTACAGAATAACGCAGTATTCAACAAGATCTAACACATCCAAGCACTTAGCACATAGAAATAGATCATATCTAGCATTCATTCGCATCACTAAGCACTAATATACCATATTAGATGCATCTAACATATATTACTACACTAAGCATAAATCACATCAATAACATAACAACCATAATGCACAAAGAAATCACAACATAAGATATGCGTGGTTCACCCCAGTGTGGGGCTACGTCCACCAACTCTTCTTCTTCTTTATTGTCTTCGGTCAATCTTCTTACATGCATAGAGCCACAAACGAAATCCGCATAGGACAAGATATTTGCGCACACCTCGCCATATCCCCAAGCTTGGCACAACACAAATCCTTTCTTACAATCACTTGCACTTAGCTCTGCAAGTTCTCAACACATAGTATGCATGGAGCTAACTCAATCACATAGATCCAAGCACTTACATCACTTGAACTTAGCCTAGAATCGCATATGTCCTCTACTTACATCGCCTAGATTTCTATTTATACTTTACAAAATGGACCTAAGCATGGGTAAACCCATGGGCCTACATCCCATACTCGTTGCATAAACCCTAAACCCAAAAAGCCTGCAAAGGGTGATGAGATCCCGCGATATCAGCTTCGCCTGGCGCTCCGTCTTTGACCAACCTGTCGAAGTCCAAAAATTGGTCAAACATGACCCAATTTCTTTAAAACTTGGTCAAGGGCCAACAGGCCCCCAACACTCACCTGTGACTTGTCCCGAGTCACTCTGATCTAGGTAACTTTGCCTCAAATGCCTCGAGCTTAGCTCGAGCTTCTTTGACCTGCTGCTTCTCGAGAGCCTCCTGCTCAGCGAAATATTGAATAACTTTCTTAGTCATAGGTCCCTCCAATTTCTTTTCCACCGTGGTGACCATTTGTTCCAATTTTGCACCTCGTCCTTCAATCTCCTCAAAAAGTGTGCAAGTCTCATCCTGCACTGTCTGGAGCCTCTGGATCACTTCCATGACTTTACTCTGGATAACATGGACTTGTTGCTGAATCGTGCACTATTCCCGAGATATTTTCATCCTTTCGACTGTTGATAGTGGCTTCAACTGTGCTTGCACTGTTGCTACTTTCGTCTTTTCCTCCTGGAGCTATGACTCTAGTGTACTTAGTTTAGGGTCCTCTACAAGGCTCTCGTAGGTCCACGCACTTTAACTGCTGAGCTATTGGCATTCCAAGGCCAATGCCTTGATTCTCTCCACTGCGCTTCAGGCTGTTTCTTCTCTCTGGTCTCGCACTTCCTGCAGATTGCTTGATACTACTTGTAATTCCAATTCTACTACTCTTTGTTGGAGTTGTTGAATGGCTTCAACAAGCTTCCCCACTTGAATCTCCGCTGAGTCTTCTTCCATCTGTTCTAATACCGTCATAGAGCGAAGTTCTCTAGTGACTACTTCTTTAACTCCAATCTGCTCTGCAAGCATCTCTTCTTTCTCCTTCTATATCTGCACTATATCCTCTGCAAACTTCGCCTGGAGGTCATCTTTTTATTGTTGTGCAACTCAATGTTTCTCTATGGCTTCCTCCTTTTCTTGCTTCAATGCCTTTGTTGCTTGTTCGTTTTCTTCCTGGACACAACGAAGGTGATATTCTGTCGCATCTTGTATTCTGTGTAGCTGGGCAGGCTCATCTCTCAACTCTGCTCCTTCTGATGGTGGTGGCACAGTAGACACTATGTGACTGGAGTAGAGGGCTTGTTGTACCCCTTTTAGCTCTGCTTCAATCCTGTCATACATGGTCTCTTGTTTTTCTTCGTTGCACTATAAAATATCCTTTGATTTATCTAATACAACGACGATGATGAGGTCGATGTCATCCACTGTGAGTACAGTCTACAACTTGGGCTTACTAGCTTTTGACTTCTTCTGTGATGTAGGTTTTGTTGGGGAAACCTTTCTTTTCTTGGATGTCTCTGCTTCTTTAAGGGGATCTCTAGGAAGTGTTACTTCTCCCTGCTTCTTCTTGTCTTCTTCCCCTTCATCCTCTTCTTTGTCCACTTCGTCACCTCCTCCCCCTCTAGGTGAATCTAAAGTGGTATCTTCTGATGCATTGTTCATCTCATGTACCTCTTCCTTCTTCTTCCTTCTACTACTGCTAGGTGCATCATACTCTTCCTGTGTGACTATAGGACTTCCGATGAGGTCGGGGTCAGACAGTTCTTCCTGGTTGACTTTTATAAGGAACTCTGCAGGCCATTCCTTAGTTATTTCTTCCATGTCCTCCTATGTGAGTTTATAGTAGGATTGGAGCTCTTCTTTATGTTCATCTCCACGCATAGTGATATAAATGAAATGCCTATCTATGTGAAATTTTGTAAGGGGCCTGAACCTGTGCAGGGTATTCAGCGTCATGTGAGGGAAAGACTCAATAATCCTTTTCAGCTGCAGGTAATAGGTGTGAAACACCGCATTTGACTTCCATTGTTTTTCCATCTCGCTTGAGTACCATAGCATAGTGAACTTTGCAGCTAGTGGTTCAGATGGCTCAATTTCATGGAAGGTTGCTCTTTCTGGCATCTCCCAAGCAATGAAGGTGATGAGGATCAACACCCAACTGAAATGGAACTCGTAGCCCTGATCCAAAGCTTCATGGTAGTATTTCTCTAACTGGTTGACGAGGTAGCTCGCCCAGTTCATTTGTATCCCTTCCACACATTTTCCTGCGAGGTTGACGACAAACCTCGTGACCTGCATGGGTCTGTTTTTCCTGACTAGCTTACCAAAAATCAACTGGCAGGCTAGGCACACTGTGCCATTCTATATGGAGGCTACCTTGTAGCCCCGCTTCCCCTTTTCCACATTTCCATAGGTGTCTTTTATTGTCTGTGCCAAGCCGCGATTTGCAGCCTTCCCCGGGTAAAAGTCTTGCGGGTCTAGTCCTTTCATTCTTAATCCGGTGATCCTATGGATCAACACCAAATCTACAGTGATGCATCTTTCCAACCATAGATAACCACCATGGAAGCATGATAGCAGGAGCTTAATGCACACGTTAACCTCCTTATGTCTTCCAAAGTGTGGTAACTTCATCACATTGAGGATCGTGGACCTTGCGATGTCCATGGTCCACGACTGAGGTATTATCTTTGAATTCTTCCCCTTTGTCTTGGTCAAATACTTATGAGGTGCGAGCATGCCATAGTTCTTGTGGTATACCAAGTTATAGTCTCTGATATTCAATGTTATAATCCTCTCCAACTGCTGTTTGATTGCGCGTATCCCCTTCGGGAGGTACGCAGTGATAAATGTGTAGTCGAAGTCCCTTGGGACACTGTCACGACTCATCATGCCAGCCAGAGGCAGTATGTAGTCGGGAAGGATTGATGGGATGAGATTCGCATTCGCCAAGTCATCACGATGGTTGGTTCATTTCTCTGTCGCAGCTTGGGATGGTGCAGATCCACAAGCACTCGACGGGGATGCTTGCACTCCTCTCGTCGATGAAGCATGTGCTCCTGCGGACATCACCTTCTCATCCATGAAGTCTATGAGAATTTCTTCAAATGATTTCTCTACTGCGCTCAAGTCACCCGACATACATGCTTGAGATATGGTATTGTAGGTCGGTGAACAAACACTCAATGTAACAACACGGTTGGTGAGGTGTCAATAGTCACAGTACGATAATAGTCAGTTTTCTGTGGGCTCAGATAATCACAATTGGAAAAAGTGTTCTCGGTGAGACATCTGATGGGTTAAATAGATAACATCACAATGGACTCCTCCAACGAGTAGGAATTCCTTAGTCAATGCGATTCCATCTGTTATGGCACGGTCACAACGGTTCAATGGAGAGCGTTTCGGCAATAACTTCATTTCTAGTTGTTCTAGAGTGTCGATCTAACGGTCGGGACGCCTCCAACAGTCATATCACTCTGCCATGTTGAAGTGTCAATCTATGCTATTCTAATATCCCAACGAGGTTCAAGTTATGTATACCTTCCTTCTACGAAGTTCTTTCTGGTACCTCTTGGAATTTTTCTAGCTTAGATTTCTTCTTAATGAGCTTTCTAGCCTTCTTCCCTATGATCTGAGTTACTGGGTTCCTCTTTCCATTCTGATTCTTGTCTGTACCTAACATAGTAACTTCGCGTTGATGAGATTCTTTCATAGGGTTTGAGGGTAATATTTCTGCTCTCCTGCATGGACAGGTGTTTCAAGTCTTCCTGTGTTCTTTCAACTTCGACAATGAAGTCTCTAGACCTAAGTTGCTTCGACTTGTCCTCCTGGTCTTTTATTAAGCGCATCATTCTCCTATCCATGAAATCCCTTAATTATTTCTTTTTCTATTCTAGAGCTTCCTCTTCTTCTTTCCTTCAGATCTGATCTTTCTCAACCCAGGTCTTTCCTAGCAAAAGTGCAAAGGGGGCACTGTTCTCAATAAACTTGATGACTTCAAATTCTTCTTTTGTTGATGATCCATGAGAAATCATAGGTACATGGGAAAGTCTTCCACATACGGTTATCATATTTCCTTTAAACAATCCTATTCCTCCCAACGAAGGAACCATATCAGGTTTTGCTAATATTTCCCAAGTACTTTATGTCATGATATTCACCTGTGTTGTTGCATCCAATACACAGTCTATGTCAAAATATCCTATTCTTGTTTCTATGCACTCTTTCTCTTTTAATATCTTTGATAAACTGGTGTCTCTGTGATCTTTCAGTGTTTCTTACATCTGCAATAATAGAGCCTCTGATTATTTCTGGTTCTTTATCATATTCTTAGTCTCTTGGCCTTATTCATGGTCTTCTTGTCTTATGTTCATGTTTTCAACTTTAGCAATCATTTTAGGGCCATCCAAAACTTCATGATCCACAACTTTACAACAAAGACAAATAGGTTTTATACCAGGGCATTCCTTAGCAATATGTCCCAGTCTTCTGCAATTATAACAAAGATTTAATCCTCTCTTTCTCATGAGCGATCCCCAACCTTTCCTGTACTGCGCACTGGGATCATAGTGATGTACCTCCAAAAAATCTTTCTAGGATCCTGCATCCATTTGTTAGTCCAACAATTATTTCTATGCATAGGAATAACATATCTTCCACTATTTCTATCAGATCTATTCATATCATATCTTCTTTCTTCGAGTTGTGCCCTAGTTTTCAGACTAGGACCAAATCTATCAAACATACCTAGATCCATTCTTTATAAAAAAAAAATTCCACTTATCTTACCTTTACCAGAGCACAAAGATTTAAGATCTTACCCCTTTTCTTCAGATCAGACTTCTCTTCTTAGCACATAGCTTCACAAGTTAAGTAGAGTGTTGCACACTACAACAAAAGATCTACGCATAGATCTTTCTCTTGTCTTCAGTTCCTAGCAATCACAGTTTTAGGCCCCGACAATGGAACCATTTGTTGGCACAGGGGAAGACCTAGGTTTCAACAATACAACAATGCACCAACAAAACCCTAACTACCAACCCTTTCGACAACACCTATGAAGCGGATGAAGTCTCACCCGAGGTAGAGGCAACGGGGGTTGAAGGACTCAAGTGTTTTCAAACTAGCTTGGACACAGATATGTGATCACAGTACTTAACAGAGCACTTAGCCATCAACATTCATTATTATTTAACTCTTATTCACATCGCAGGTCGAAACTCTAATTACAGAATAATGCAGTATTCAACAAGATCTAACAAATCTAAGCACTTAACACATAGAAATAGATCATATATAGCATTCATTCACATCACTAAGAACTAAGCTACCATATCATATGCATCTAACATACATTATTTCATTAATAATAAATCACATCAATAACATAACAACCATAATGCACAAAGCAATCACAACACAAGATATACGTGGTTCATCCCAGTGTGGGGCTAAGTCCACCAACTCTTCTTCTTCTTTATTGTCTTCTGTCAATCTTCTTACATGCACAGAGCCACAAACCAACTCTGCATAGGACAGGAGATCTACGCGCACCTCACCAGATCCCCAGGCTTGGCACAACACAAATCCTTTCTTACAATCACTTTCACTTAGCTCTGCAAGTTCTCAACACACAATATGCACGGAGCTAACTCAATCACATAGATCCAAGCACTTACATCACTTTCACTTAGCCTAGCATCACATATCTCCTCTACTTACATCACCTAACTTTCTATTTATACTTTACAAAATGGGCCTAAGCATGGGTAAACCCATGGGTCGACATCCCATACCCATTACATAAACCCTAAACCCAAAAATCCCACAAAGGGTGGTGATATCCCATGATCTACGCTTCACCTGGCACTTCATCTTCGACCAGCCTGTCGAAGTCCCAAAATTGGTCAAACATGACCCAAGTTCTCCAAAACTTGGTCAAGGGCCAACAATTATTCATAAATTGTTTCTAATATCCGAAAACCAATCATAAAAAAGTACCATTTCATTGATTTGATTTGATTTGATGCTTCTTATGCCAATACAATTATTTCACTATTGTTGTTTTTAGAAAATTGGAAGCAAGCATCCTACAAACAAAAAGAACATTCTCACAACAATCAAATAAGAAGCAAAATCAAACTAAACTTTTCAAAAAGAATGCCAAAACAACAAAATCAGTTAAGAAATTTCTTGGAAATATATGAAGATCAAAGACCAATTAGAACAATAAAAAGATCTCTGAGTTTCCTTGTAATAACCTTCAAACGATTAGATGAACGAGAAAGTATAAAAAATGAACTCAAAATCTTGAAGAGAAAGAGTGATTTCGTAACAAGGAAATACTTTAAAAAGATCCAAACAAAGATAAAAAATTATTAAAAAGAAACAGGTTGCAAGTTTGATAGAAGACACAAGCTGACAGAGCAAGTCCTGAGCTAAAAGAAGAACCCAAAAAATTACACCCAACATAGGTATTCAACAATTTTTCAAAAAGGAGAAAAATTGATGCTCTGGTTATATCAACACCAGAGCGCTACAATGTTCCCTAAAGCACTCCAGGTGAGCGTCGATACTCAAATCAATGCTCTAGCTGTAAAGGAGAAAGGGCGTGAGTTTTTTAGAAAGAAAAAGAATCAACCCAGAAAATAAAAAATCAGGAAGGATTGATCACCAGTGTGTGTGAGATGGATTCAAGACTGACAATGGATGTATAAAAGAGAAAAAAATACAACAAGAAGGATATGAAGATGAGCAAAAGCTAAGAAAAATCCAAGGAAAGAAATTGAAACTGAAATCTTTGATCCCCAGTGGAGTCATCAATTTCTGTTGTAGGAAAATTCCCCTACGGGCAAGTGAATGTCCTCTTGGATCCTAGACCCCTATGACCAAGACAAAAAAATGTTAACATTGGACAGTGACATTCCTTTAAATGTAGCTAAACTAGTCAAATGAAAAAGAGGAAGAAAGTATGATGTACCTTTTACTAAAGCTTGTCCTTGTTAGGTCCAAGATGAACTAGATCTTCAGGCCCTTTAATGAGACTTGTAATTCAATAGATAACAAAGATAATGCATGATTCATATTCTACCAATATTAGTTTAAGCTAGATTTATCAATAAAATACAATCCTATGCAATCATACACAAACTTGAAGGAAATAGGCCAAGCATATATTAATGAGAACATAATAAGGCACTTACAATATGTAGATGCAGATGCAACAACCTCTCCAAGTCATCCTTTTCCAACCCCTTGCTTGAAATATCCATGATCAGAATGACAATACTTTTTACTGATATTATCCTCCTTTTCACCATGAGAATGCCTCCATTTATAGGCTTTGAGAGGCTCAACTACCTTAGTTATCTTTGGAATAAGTCAAGGATATGACTCCATCAGTTGTGGTATCTCCCTTAGATACAGCCTAAAGCTTGGATCCGAGCCAAACCAACTAGGATAATTTGTATATGTCCTTAGATATAAGGGGGATTTCTTCCCAAGATTCTCTCAACCAATCGACGCTCCGTCTAAGCTGGCAACAGAGTGCTATAGTGCTCCCTACTAAGTGGAAAAGGAGCAGTAGCGCTCCCTGCAGGTGAGCAGGGGAGCGCTGATCTCCAAAAATTCATTTAAGATAATCATTCTTCAAGGAAAAATATGGTGTAAGCTTTCCAAATGAGATGTTATCCTCTTCTAACATGTCTTAGAGGGTGTATCAAGTGTTCTTATGGTGTCATCCGCAATGTGACACATGTAGGATGAAAATACGATATTTGCGACACTTGCGACAAAAGTGAGACACTTGCGACACTTATGATAATGATAATGAGACATTATTGAAGTGCATAATTTTGATGTGTAACAGTGACATGTGTCATATAATAAATGGAATAGACAATCTTTGGAAAACACGAAACATGGTGACACATGGAAATCTCCAAGTGTGTCCATGACACCGTAGGTGATGTCAACAGACCATGTCACCCTAGTGCCTCATGCCTTCAGGGCTTCAGAACTTCAGGAGACTTCTCCCCACTAAACCAATAATTCCCTGAACGTTGAACTCCCAAATCAGTTGATTTGCAGACACGTGTCCTCAAACACGAATGGTCTAGATTTACTACAGGGATTCAGGACTTCAAAGGTTTCTGCTTCTAAGTGCCACTAGACCCCCGGACTGTCGAACACCAAATTTACGACCCTTTCTAATATTTGGACATGTGTACTTGAATATGGAGGGTCCAAATTTACTCTGGAGTTAGGGACTTCGAAGGTTTTCCACCGATCCTTGACCATTGGTAGTCGACGATTTTTGTTGTCGAACTTCCACACTTAGAACTTTTTGACAAAATCACAAGTGAATCTGGGTCGTTGATCTCCTGACCAAGATGATCTCTACCATTGGTTTTCTCCAACTCCCCAACAACCAAAATCAATAGGAATCATTGATGTCCCTCATTTTCCAAATCGTCGAATCAATCCCAACCATTAGTTTGGTGATTCTGCCAAACTTTGCAGCATTGAATGTTTTTTGAAAATTTTCAGGGACGAATCGGGGTCATTGATCCAAGATTGAACACGATCTTGATATTCGATTCTCCAAACTCTGTCTAGCATTACAACGTCCATTAAAACTTGAATTTTTGACCTTCCAAGTTGAATTCGGATCCACAACTCCACATATCGAATTGATTAACTCCTTAGATGATCCTAAAATCATTCAAACTCAAATCCATTCATGAATTTGGTGGATTTCACTAACATTATTCCACTTTTTTCCCCCAAATTCCCAAATATGTATGTATAACATCTATAACAACGAATCTTCCCAATTAACACTTGTTCTGGCCTATAATAGTCCGATGTTTGAACCAAATGCTCTGATACCAATTTGTAACATCCCAAGCGACCCACGGGTCGGTAAATGCCACAACATTTCTTCTCTGTTACCAAACTGTAACATACCTAGCCTCCCACTAGAACACATGCCACACAAAAAGGGTAATATAAAATAAATAAGAACTTATCCTCTTAGCCCCCTCTCTTATGGAATCATAACCCCCTATAACTCTAGTCCTTGTCCGTTTAACAACCAACGATGTATTTATTATTAATAATGATCAAAACATTACATTTCTTAGGCACACTAGCCTTTTAATAATTGTTTGGGTACTCTGGCCTCTCATCAATGTAACAATACATTATTTAATATGGGGGCTCAAAACCTAGGGTGTTATAGTCTTCCATACCTTGCGCACAAAGTTGGGTATCAAATATTCTAAGTGACATATGGTGCTCAAGTACTGCGACAGCTTGCATATATACATCCATACAAAAATGGAGTTTTTGGACATCTCATCCTTGGGCGCGACCTATCGATGTGCCGTCAAAATGAAATAGAAGCTTAAACAAAAGACTCTGAAGTTTGGGTCTGGGGCTCTTATGCAAGACTGTATTCAAGTCAAAACAAGGTCTTTTTCAATGGTTGGTCATGCCATTTGGTTTGAAAAATTCCCCAACAACTTTCATGAGGATGATGGATGAAATCTTGCGGCCTTTCACTAACTCTTTTTTAGTGGTGTATCTAGATGACATCCTCATCTATAACAATATTTGGGAGGAACACTTATATCATATTCAACATGTATGCACACTCTGCGGAAACAAAAGCTATATGCCAACTTGGAAATATATTCCTTCGGCATGGACATAGTCTAGTACCTATGTTACATTGTTTATTCACATGGTGTTCATGTGGATCCAAAAAAGATCCAAGTCATCCGCGACTGGCCAACCCCAACCACACTCACTGAGCTTCAGAGATTCTTAGGCCTTGCCAATTTCTATCACAAGTTCATGATGGGATTCTTCCATATTCCATGGGCCCTCAACCAAGTAACCAGGGGTGGTGGTAAGGAAATTTTTATGTGGGGCATGTCCCAACAACAATCGTTCAATGATCTGAAGCAAATCTTATGCTCAACCCCAATACTTTGATTACCTGACCTGCAACAAACCTTTGAGATTGAGATAGATGCTTCAGACTGTGCTGTGGGCACAATCCTCACTCAGCATGGCCACCCCATGGAATATCATAGTGAGACAATATCATATGTCATCCATAAGTACCCTACTTACGACAAAGAAATGTACTACATTGTGCAAGCCTCCATCTAGTGGATGCATTACATTCTCAGGAAGGAGATGGTCATCCACACTGATCATAAGTCACTGCAGTTCATTTAGACACAAGGAAAACTATAGAATTACTGCCATCATAAGTGGTCCACATATTTGTAGTATTTCCACCTCAACATCAGGTATAAAATAGGAAGTACCAACTGATTCGTTGATTTACTCAGTCGACCTCCAGTCGTGACACTCACCACGATGCTATACTATTGTGGCCATGAGACTTCCGTATGGCCCCAGCTCTATGAGAAAGATCCTAACTTCACCAATACCTACCAAATGTTGGGTGCAAACACAACTGCCACTAATTTCCATCTTCATGATGGACTGGTGTGCCATCTGGTCCATCTCTCCATTCCATCAAGTGAGCGAGCAAAGCTTATTTTGGAAGCCCACTATAGTCGGGTGGTAGGACACTTCGGTGTGGAAAAGATAGTGGCAGTGATGCAACACGATTTCTACTAGTTGAAACTTTGACAGGATGTCAACATGTTCAACACAACTACAATAGAGACATACATAGCTCAACTGACCACAACCCCTTTCAGGTAGGGTTGGTATTTCAACCATTGGGTCCCATGGATGTTGCACTACCCCTTGCAACCACCTAGGAAGATTCGTCGCATGCTCCAACTGAAGCTGAAAAAGCCACCTGGTTCACTGGGAAGATCGAACACATCCGCCAATAGGTTTAGGATATTTTACAGAATTCCAATGCCAAGTACAAGCAACGCCATGATCAACATCTGGTGCCACACTAGTTTCAGGTGGGAGACAATGTTTGATTGCACTTGTAGAAAGAACACCTTACGGAGCCTCATCAGAAGCTTCATCCACTCCTTTATGGAACTTACACCATCACCAAGGTTGTGGGTGATAATTCTTTTGAGCTCAACATTCCCCCCTTCCTTGACTTGCACCCAATGTTTAATGTGGACCTCATTTGACCTTATTTTCCACCATTATTGGAGACCTCGGAGATAAAAGAAAAATTGAAACCAAAAAATATAAACCTTGACTGCATGGAATATGCATCCAATAATCATATCGTGGACACACAGGTTAAGGGCACTCTCCAGTAGAGGATCGATCTTTATCGGGTTGTCAAAGCAGGGCAGTTCCTGCACCAAGGAAAGTGGCTCACCTGGGGCCAAATTCAGCAAAAAAATCCTCATATGACGGGGGAACTTAACACAATGGAGACTGATGCTTCCTAATGGGGGAGGATTGATCTAGGAGGATCTCAGTGGCCACCCACCTATTCCAACTGGATCAAAACTTATTTTTGGCAACTTACTATATTTAGCAAATTTTTGGGTCTCAAACTTCCAGGGCCATTTTGAGGGACTAAACGACATTTTTTCACCATAGGGCACTTGAAAGTTATACAAAGTCTTTTATTGAGCCTATGAAATGAAGCTCCTCATCAAGACCTTTCCAACGAGTTATCGTGTGCCCTAAACGAATATCGTATGAAAAATTTATGACCTCGAGACGTTGATTTACTAACTTACCCCAATGGGGCCCACATGACTTTTGGTGCTTCGTCTCCTAGGGTTAGGTTTTTACATGTCTAGATTTTTCAAATTCATATTTATTGTAAAAAGGCCTTCAAAGCCTCATTGTACTCATCTTCTTGCGAATGAGCATATCTATCACATCTCTTCTGAGAAATAAGTTGCCACCATTCTAGAAAGCTTGTTTTCAGTTTGAATTTTACAGTTTCAACATATTTCTTATTTAATAGAAGTTAAGTTTTACTATATCTCTGTTATTATTCATTGTGCCTCTGTGTTAATATTATAATTTTGTTTTTTCATTTCGTTTCACTCATAAATCCGGATAATTTTTAGTGTTACAAGATTTGAGAAAATTTTCAAAAAATCCTCCACTACAACCTCTGCTATTTGAAGTAGAGGTTTTAGTGGATGTTCCATATATCTAAAACAGATTAGGCGGGTGAAGGTTGTGGCGAAGGTTTTTTTTTTCAATCTGGTGTTTGTATTTTTAAAGCGGACTAGTGCGCTCTTCTTAAAAGTGCACTAGTGCGCTCTTCCTAAAAGTGCATTGGTGCATACATAAAACTAAAAGGCACTAATGCTTTTATAGTTATTACACACCAGATTCACCTTTTTGTTGTATGCAACATCGATGATCTTATAATTTTTACACATTGGTTCTGCATTGTTTGTGTATGCAACACTGAGGCTTTATAAGTTTATGAATGCACCAGATATTTTTTATTTAATGTGCACCCCAATGCTTGTATAATTCCTACGCGTCAGTGCCTGTATTACCATGTGCATTGAAGGGTAGTGAAATTTTGAATATTCGAGGTGAGATATCGCCACCATTGCTTTTTACTAAGCACTGATGCATATATTATATTTAAAGTAGTGGTTCGTTTATTATATTTAGAGTACCAAGGCGTATTGTAAACATGTGCACCATAAAATTTTGAAACAATAAATATAATCATATGTTATATCATTTAAGGAATGGTGTTTTTTCTCAATATTTGGCACCGATGCTTCAGTACAATTAATAATAATTGATGTGTATAAACCATTAAAATGCATTGTTTTCTATATTATGGCACATACCATTTAGTGAGTTCATAAGAATACAATGCACCAATATGTGTATATTTAATTAATTGTTTTTTTACAAATTTTCAATTAATCATCTCAAAATCAAATATTTTTTATAATAATAATGTTTTTTATATTTTTGTTATTGCATTTTGATATAATGATTGCATTAATGTGTTATCCAATGAATTACACCTCTGTTATTTGTAACAATGTAAATCATCCACATGTTAATTAATCAACAACATAACATTTTACAACATTCAACAATGCAACATAATAAGAAACTCATTTTATTATATATGAATAAGAGACCCATTGTCATACAAAATGAGACAACGTAAACGTCCACAATAATAAAAATGCAACCAATATGTAATTGTTACACTTATTGGTAACATGTCCTCATGCAATTGGGACAAGATGTTGAGTACATTAAAAAAATCTTTGATTTTCATAAACAAATATTCCAAAACATACAAGTTGTAGTAACATTCAATTATACTGATTGTCATTCATCACTTGAACTACAATCATCACTTGAGTCGTGTGCATGCCTCATTTCTTCATCCCTTGTAGGAAATATTGTACTTTGGTTATTTAACCTAATGTTTTCTTGATTGGCTTGTTTTTTATGTTCATCATTTTAACATTTCATCTACAAACATAGAAATAAAGTGTAATAAGTAAATCTACATTTATATAGTAGAACATACATGATTGTGTAAATCAAAAAGTGTAGCGTAGCAACGATTGTTTCATAAACAATATACATTCTTTCAAATCCATGTTGCATGTCGTCTCTCAAAATCTCTTTTATTGGTTACACTCGATATTTTGTTTCCTGCATGTTTAATAGGCCATGACAAAGTATAGTCAATATATTTAATATAACGGTTTATTGTTGTTCCAATAATTATAAAATGAGAGAATTCAAACAACATAGCTACTTACAAATTGTTCATTTAAACCTTGAGACTTGAACATATACTCACAACCCATACTTAACCTAATGTCAATCAATTCTTTGGTTGACTCTTCTTTGTATGTTAGAACATATTAGAAGACATCCATGGATGAGTGTAAATTAATTATTTAAATATAAAGATCACAACAAATATGAAATCTTAAGTAAGGTTCAAAATGAAAGTACTCACAAACTTTGCGAACAACCATTTTATTCCTTGTCATCTTGTTTTATGTGTTGAATGGGTGCCATGATTTTTAATTTTTTGCAACAAAACAATTGAAAATTAGTACTTCATGTGATAACTAAATTTGATGTACATAAAAAATAAATCAATGATTACATATTTATGATGTGATTTGTTGTTGTGATGACTCCTCCCACGATACAATTATGTTCATTTATTTTACTATCTCTCTGTGCACTTTTTTCGACATCCTGCTGACATGTATTGGTTTTCCGCTCATTTGTCCCTTGGAATTTACATAATCTCCTTGAATATATATATATATAACAAAAAAAAAAAATAGGAATAAAAATCATGATTTGTTTTTACAAAATAAGATATCGGTGCGTATAGTACATATGTATGCACTGGTGCGTTATATATGATAACAATGTTCTTGCGAAATTGAAAACGTTTTACAAATTGTTGTATTCACATGGTGTTTTATAAATTAATAAAAGCACCAATGGATAAGTATTGTTAATTACGCACAACCGACCCATGCACAAATTTAAAACATGATGGTTTCCATATAAAAAATAATATTACTTCCATTTTAAATTAAGCAATGTTGTTTATATGACAATACACACTAGTGCTTTGTATCTATAAAATGTGCACCACTAACCGCGAAGGCATTTAAAAAAAATATTATGTTGTTGACATGAATATGCACACCATTGCTATGTCACTATATAGTGCACACCGTAGACTGTGAAGTAGTTTTTGAAAATAAAACCGACAATGACAAGCCGGTTTGAGATCAAATGCAATAAGTGGTCCAATTGCAACATATACCAAACACCCTATATATAAGTAAATAGACCATATACAAATCTATGTCTTAAAAAAAATTCTCATTGTAAAATATAGAGAGGGAAAGCAAGAGAAACAACAAGGAAGTTAGGGCTTCCAATATCAAAGGTAAATATTAAACCCTTTTATTTCTTTGGGAATGCACCAAAAATTGTTTGAATCAAATAGGTGAAAGATTAATATGATCAATAGAATGAAATCATATACCTGAAATTTCTCCTTGACAGATTCATATGTGACCTATGGTGATTCCTTTTGAATTTGGATCTTCAAAAAAATCCACCCACTCTCAAATCTTTGCTGGTAAATCTCTCTTGCACAAATCTCCGCTCTAAAATTTGGCAAACAAATGAAAGAATGAATAGGGTTTTCATTTATAAACACATACATTTAGAGAAAATAAAATTCTTGCTCATTTTTTCATTGTATATTTTGGCGCATTGATGATAAACACACACGATGTTTTTTTCGTAACTTACATATCAGGGGCGTTATGTAGTCCAAAGTGCATTGGTGTTTTGTTTATGTAAAAAACACACCAACAAACAAAATTTAAATGTAAACATCTGCATTTGAATTTTGCGGAGGCAATAACAACTAAAATGTCAACTCATTTTTTCATTGTATATTTTGGTGCATTGACGATAAATGTGTTAGAAAAACAGGACTGTGGAGCAATAAATAAAACAAATATGGAAACAAAACACAAAATATGCACAATACAATAGAGACACAGATTTACGTGGTTCACCCGATGTGGGCTACATCCACCAGAGAAATTGCCAGGTCCTTCCTTTATTATTATCCAACATATGAAGGGATACAACCTACAACAAACCCATTGTAACTTCCTCTTCTTTTCTCTCACAGTCTCCTATCTTAGAATACAATATTCTCCATCAACCATAGCCGCAATACAT